>JAOYMZ010090108.1:0-10863 GCA_025802335.1 Pinguicula primuliflora
TACTTAGTTGATGCTTGAGAACAAGCATCGTTCAAGTGTGGGGTAGTTGATAAGCTCATTTCATATCATGTTTTGAGCTCATTTAGATTAGTGTTTTGCACTTATTTATTCCCTAATCACTTGTGTTTCACCTCATTATATGTTCATTTATGCTGGAGGAGGTGCAGGTATCGGCTGGAGGAGGTGAAAGCCAAATCTGCAAGATATGCTCTAAAATGCTCTAAATGTTGAAGAAATGCAACCTATGTCTGTATGATACATGTTTATCATGTCAAGTGCAATTCTTGTACGTGTTGCATAGTCTTTCCATACACACACGAGACAAGGGGACCAACAATGGTCAGTTCGGTAAAGAGACACCAAGCGTGCATAAAGCTACATGACTATTTGAGGCAAGAAAAGAGAAAGTTCGGGTTTGCCCTTCCAACAGCCACAAGAACCAAACTAGATCGAGGGAGACCTCGTCCTTTCATAGGAAAATGCTCCAAGGAGTCCTCTACAACTTTGCTTCAAACAAAATAGCATAAAATGCCGTGAATATAGTGTTTGGAGGGATTTTACCAAATCAGGTAAAAGTGAAGAGCGGTGTTGTCCATCCACCAGATGGTAGCTACAAGAGTCCTCTGCAGGTGATCTTGACATGATATCACAGAAAAGGCAGCGAAGACCGATATAATCAGGATTCAACCCTATTGGGTCCACAAGAAGTTACAAAGACTCAACTGCCCCTTTCAGCTCGTGTATGTCTCCAACCACTGCGAGGGCGGACCTGGAATTTCACCACAATGTAGCCCTAAGGGTCCTCTTCGATCCCTATCCATACATTGCATCCAGACAAGGCATCAAAGAAAAACTTTGAAGCCAAAAGACCAAACTGGGTCAAGTAAAAGTGCAATGCCCGAGATGCCCCTTGTATCTCTCATATCAGGAGATATGCAATTCAACAGGAAGTGGTCCATTCAGAGCTCAAGCAAAGGAGTTCTCTTCTTGCGGATTTCAAAGGATGCCATGGATTGTTGTTCTTTCGTATTGTGGTTTGTATTAGCTCATGCTATAAGCATGAGCTAAGTTTATTAGACTCAAGGCTCAGTTGAGCTTAGCTACAATGTTTTAATTCACACTTTTATGCATCTAATGTCATCAGTTGCTTTTCTTTGATAGTTATGCTTAGTTTTCTATGTGTTTGTAACATATTGTTCGCTTGTTATGAATGTAAATCGTAGTCTATACATGCTGAGGAATCTGGTGTATAGATTTGACATTAAGCCTGGCTACATCTTAACAACTTGGTAACCCTAGTTTAAGATGCCAATTCAACAAACGGTTTATGTTTAGATTTTACTTTCACTTGCATACTAGAGGTGAGGCCAGGAGGCTAAAATGCCCTTTGACAAGGAAGACTAATTGGGGGCCTCGGGAGGGGCCTAGTTATAGAGAGTTTGGTGGTATTAGAGACCAATTTAGATGACTATTGGATGCATAGGTTAGAGTCACTGCAAGGTAGTTAGGCGAAACACCTAAACCTTGAGTCATCTTGTCATATTGTTATTTTCCTTCCTTTGTGTTGCGAATTTGGATTAGTGCCTCACAGTAATCGATCCCCATTCCCTAAGCTTTCTAATGAAGTTGGTTTCATTCTATTCTGCTTAGTCGTTTAGGAAATACACCCATTTGATTGCTCGATTATCTTAAACACTTTATTTACTTTAGGCATGTTGGACTTTGCTCTCCATGGATCACGACCCTTGCTTAGTTGCATTGTACTATAATTTGACCATGTACACTTTGCATGCATCACTTTGCTCCTATAATTTCAGTATCTGCATAAAGGATTTTTGGCAGGCCTCCCACGGGGAATCTGTTGATTTTGAGTCTGGGTATGTCATCATAGTTTGGCCAATATTTTGTAGGTCCATTTCCACTTTTTGGAGAAAAGTTTTACTCATTGTTCTTGGGCTTCTTTTTGGCCTGCCTGTGAATACTTGATCCTCACGTATTTTCTTCGGCGCCAGCCTCATTTGGGAAACAGGAGAGTGAGTGTCTTGATTAACTGCATTCACCATGATTCTCCTCTCCCAACCCTATATTTACTTCTTTTTCTTGTTGTTGCACTTGACCCAATGGAGGAGTTATTATTCATTGTTCCCTGTGCTTTCTGTTAGACCATTAATATTCTCTCTCCTCGGACTTCTTGTACTTCTATCTCGGGTAGCAAACCGATCTTCATTTAATGCTTCATTTATGTCTATCAGTTGATTTTGCCTGCTCCTTGTATTTGATTCCGGAGAATGTTACCCTGGCGGTTAATCATCGGTCGTTCTTTAATTTTCCACCTGTTGGACACTGCGTGTCGGACAAGGTGCCGAACAAGCTAGAACTTGCTGGAAAATACACAATCGTCGGCCGTTTCTTGATGATAACTCGAGGGAAATGCTGTTGGAGGTTTCTGGTGGCACAGGAATTTTCGTGTGAGTTCTACAGAGGTTTTAAGCAAACTTTTCCTCCGGTGCTATAGCACAACTCTCTGGGCGGCACTGCAGCACAACTCCAGGTTCCGGAAATGTGGGACTCTTACCTCAAACGAGGATCACGATTTTGGTGATGGGAGAAGAAGAAACGGCCGAGGATTGTGCATTTTCCGGCGAGTTCTGGCTTGTCCGGCACCTTTCCCGGCATGTAGTGTCTCGTAGGTGAAAAATTCTGCTGGCTGCTCCCCCATCTGTGTCTATTCTCTGGGATCCAATGCATCAAAAGTCATCATTTCCTTTGACTCCTCTTCTACAACAATATCATACCATTTGATATCCAAATTTAATCTTGTTATTCCATTCAAAGATTTCCTTGAAGATGTTTCAAGCAGCAGGCGGCACCATCTGAGCTCTGTTTTAGTTTTCGCTTCTAATGGTAGCTTCTTCACCTTACCAAACTATTTCCCGATCAATCTTAGACTTGGTTGTGTTCTGCATTGTAGTGGTATCCTAAGTAGCTTAATTCATGTTTCCCTAACTTTCAGTTCTGCATCAATTTCCCAATTTTTGATTTCTTTAAACAGCAGATTTTGAGCCTGATTTCCAAAATCCAGGAGCCTTTTCCGTTCATCAATTGCTAGTCCTTGGATTAATACTTTTGTTGCACTAAGGAGTTTAACATGAATCCCTGCATATCCAGATTTGATTTGTATACTGGTTACCTCTGTCACGCTTCTCGTTTCGCTCATGGTTGCCACAAGCACAGTGTTTAACCAGTCCGCGTCAGATGATTTTGAGCTATAAGGCTGTCCGCAACCATACAGGAAGTTTTCTCCCTTTTCACCTACACCTATCACATCAATTCACTTTTCTTTCGCTCCATATTTTCTCTCTCCAATATATCCTTCATATTCCACAATCATAGAAGAACATTTCCACCCTTACAATTTTATTATTATTATTTTATAATTTATTTTATAATTTATTTTATAATTTCTTTTATCATACTTATATTATTATATATATTAGTATTAATTAATATAATATTTTTTTAATATGAAAATGGTGTTTGGTTTTTAATATTGGGAGGAAAGTGGGTGGAAGGAAATCCCTCCACCCACTTTCCACCCAAACCTTTCCATGGACAACACAAAGGTATTGTACATGGAAAGGACATTGAGAGGTAACTTGTTATCTGTTGAGGGAAGGGGAGGGAGGAAGAATTTCCTCCCCTTGCAGATAGCCTAAGACAGCTGGTAGCCCTCCTCCAGGTACGCTCCTCTTGCATTTTCTATTGGACCTGCAAGAATTCTAGCATAACTTATATTTTCAGATATTTCTTCTCTTACCTGGGGTCGAGGCTCTGTAGCTATGGTCTAGGTTGTACGAATATTCTTGACCATTTCATTTTCTTGCCAAATGTATATATTCTTTGATGAGAAGATGATATGAGGAGTGAAAATTTGGGCAGGAAAAGCACAATAACACATTTAGCAGCATACCATAGGTTATGGAGTGATCCGACAATTAATGGTCATCCAATAATGTATTGTCATGTATTTTTCTTGCTATTTTCTTACCCATATTTTCACTCCCTTATCATTTTCCCAGGCGTGCTTTCCCCTGGTTGGTATCTTGCTATGTTTACCTCCACGTTGCGCTTAGTGATTGGTTCTTTGCCTGATCATCTTCATCTACTTCTTTCCATATGCAGTGTATGATTGTTGCTGATTAATCGGAGTTTTGAAAAAACTTGCCGTTATCAGTTGAAATTGTAGTGAGAATGTAGTGGAAAATCTAGAGAGAGCATGCCTTTGCTATTTTAGTTGGTTTGTGATTTGCAAACAAGATAGTAATCCTAAATACTACATTAAGACCGATAGGGGCAGTAGATATTAGGAGAAAAATGCAAGAACAATACAATATGAACACAATCGGCACAAGGTAAAACTAGTTGGCCGTAGATTGTTAGTACTTTTTTTATGATGTTTATGATGTTTATTGCGAAGAACAAGAAGGTGAGAAAATAGATCCTTAATAAGGCAAGTTCATGCTTTCGGAAAATATAGATGCAACAGCAAACTATAACATCAAATAATAAACACAGTAGAAAATACAAATGACCCGAATGTGCATATGATTTCTCTCACGGACTTTTGTGATAAGCTAAGGTATTTTTTCAACTCATATCTCTTTATTAGTATCTTTTCTATGGTCGAGTCATTAGTTTGTAATTTTAGAGTCATTCATCTCCCCAAGCCATTTTGCTACCTTTGTACCTTAATGGTAGGAGTGAGAAACAAATTAAATCGTGTTTGGGGGGCCTTTGCAGCCCACAACACTGTCAAGAATGCCCCCATCACTTCACCAAGTTCAAGGGAAACCTGAGCTTTTTGTTCATGTAAAACAACTCAGTAAGACATCAAAGTAATTGTAAAATAAGGTAGTGTTCACTTTTTGAGATATCATTAAAAATTTGGCAGATATCTCCTTAAAAAGTGAAGATTGAGTTGTTCTCCAAGGAAGTTAGAATTCCCGGGTCATTAAGATATCTTAGGAGTGACCCGATTTTTTCCCCAGATTCCAAACCCTTCCTTCTTGTCGGATTGTAATCTGACTGTCCCTCTTTATTTTCTTTTCCCATTTTACCCACAAATCCCTCGTCTCACCCCATCGATCTCTCATCTCTCTTGCACACCTGCAATTAATTGACCACGAAGAACTGGATCCATCGTCGATCGTCGGAGTCATTCGAAAATGTGTATGCCAGAGTAATCGATGACGGGACAAGGAGGGGCTTAAGAGAATTGTCGTTGCTACAGATCTGATGGGGACGATGCCAGAGCTCTACGGCTTGGGAAGTCGTGGTACGCGAACAAACCGACAGCAATTTGGGAGAATTTGGGCAGTGGGATCCAGTCCAGTGCTCTTGGATGAGCTACGGAACCGGAGCTCGACTACTGTGCCGGTGGCAGTGGAGATTATCCCCATCCTCATGCCGATTCGGAGTAACTTGTAGGATTTTCCGGCCGAACCCACCATCCCATCGCCAATGTCCGAATGGACCTGAAGCAGAGGTTTCTTATAAATGCCCGTGAAGGTTTGTTCTTTTTTTTCTTTTTTTTTCTTTTATTGTGCAGGTTTGTTCTCCTCCATCGTTAACTTTGTTGAAATCAAGCCTGCAAATCTAGAAGGCAGGTTTTTGCTGTTTGATATTCTGGATTTATTGTTGCTGGAAATGGAAGCTCCATGGTTGCTTTTTGCTTTTGAGGGAAATAAAAGCTGCGTTTTGTTCATCCTCCTACCTCATTCTCAGTTAGAACTTGCCCTCATTCAAACTTTTTTTAGTCTCTTTCCTCAGTCCCGAGAAAAGTTTTCCATGTGTTGCTAATTTTTTTTCCTTTGTTGCTTCTCTGCAGAGTAGTTGCGAGATATGTCTGCAGAGGTGATGCTGGAACGAATTTGATAGAATGTCTGCGAATTGTGAAAACTTGGGGCGATGGATTCCGGCAAATAGAGAGAATAAGGAGGATATTTTTGTCAATTCATGATTTTTTCAGTTTAGTACTATGATAAGTGAACACAAGTTACAAAAATCAATCTGATAGGAATTGAGATTTAAATTTATTGAGGTGAACAACTGTTTAGTTTTAAATCTGCAGTAGAATCAGATTCGAGATTTTCAAAGTGAACACACCCTAAGGCTTTAGCCTATGTTCAACAAACACGCATCGCAAGAAACTGCTTATGGAGCTCATATACTGATTCCCTCCTACTCAACTAGAGACCGCAACAACTTTGTGAAACATATAAAATTTTGTGAAACATATACGATTCAGCCAAGGTAAAGCGCCAAGCTTGTTTGCACTATGCTACGTTGCTATAATTCCGCACTACTTCCATTGTATTCTGGACTAAGTATTCAAGATTTCCCATAAAACCAACCTAAAATTAACCTCATTCATCCAATTTTTCTGTGCTATATCAAGTCACTGAGAAGTCAAAGGAGTAAATAAGGTAAGGATTATAAAAAATCCTTACCTTATCACAATCCCATAATTTTAGGGATTGAGGAAGAGTGGAAAACATGTGGAACGTGTCATTATAAATCTATATATACATGTATATCAAAGCAAATAAAAACACAAGGAAGAATTTTTGCAAATCATCGTCTCTTTCAGAAAATCTCAATTCAAAACATTGTATCAGAGCAGGTTTAGAACCTGATTCTCATCATCTACCAAGAGTAGACATCCGGACGGCAGTTAATCATGGAGAAGGATAAGTCCAGTGACATCGTGATACCTCAGACGGAGGTTCGGAAATATCTCGATCAACAATTCAAGCAATACCTTGAATGTCAGGTGGCAAACAAATCATCTAAAGAAGATGAAGATACGTCTGTCATCATCAATACGAAATTAGACCACAACAACTATGTTCTATGGGCAAGAAAAATAGAATTAACGATTATTAGCAAAGATCGCCTAGAATACATCTCCGATGACGCCAAGGAACCACCCAAGTGCAGTCCGGCATACAAGGAGCGGCGAAAAAAGGACACCTAAGTTTGCCTGTGGATCACGAAACCAATTGATCGGAGACTCTTCGATCAATTCATCTACTACCCTAGTTCGTTCGAACTTTGGCAGATTCTTGCGCAAACATTTAATTTTAGCGAAGACAGTTTACAAATTTTCGACCTAGTGACCAAGGCCGACCGGATAGTGTAGGGGTCACTACAATTGGAGGAATACTATTCCTCGTGCACCTCCCTATGGACGAAAATCGACAGTCGACGACCCAATCCGATGAAGTGCATGTTGGACATTGACAAGCTTAATCAAATCCAGACCGAACACTGATTGTTCAAGTTTTTGGCTGGATTAAACCCATCGCATGAAGCAATTACCCGAGATATACTCAAGGAATCACCTCTTCCCTCAGTAGATGCCGCTTACGCAACAGTGTGACGGGAGGCCGCGTGCTTCTAGATCTGGAAATCCAATGGCGTGGCATCGGGTGGACTCTCATCCCTAGGCAGAATTGGGAATGGACTAGCGGTGTACGAGCCGGAAGAACTGACCAAAGTCGTCACTCCCGACCCGTTGAGAATCCGTCGTTGTCGCTTAATCGTCAATTAAAAACCGTGAATCATGGTGACGGCTCATCATTTCGGCGACCTTACTGTGACTATTATAAGATTCATGGCACTGGAGAAGTAATTGCTTCAAATTTAATAGGTACCCGATCAATCGCGGCAGTTGCAGAGGCAGACACATGACTTTTGGACGGCAGGGCGGCCGAGCTACTATCACTGACAGTGGTCACTACCTACAGGACGATGAATTGATGGAGGAGGTCACCACAGCGAACCTAGGTTACGACGGGTCCGGCAAATTCGGGAATCGCAGAGATGACCAGATCTGAATCGAGAGAACAGAAACCCATACGAATGATGTCCCGACCTGAGACACGGGTACGAGTAAAAGGACTCTTTTGGGTGTGATAAGACAAGAATGCCCCTCTCCTATATACTCTGCAAGATATTTTCCACAGGGGTGCTTCGGTAATCTCACAAAGTCTCGTGAAATTGGGCCAGAATTATAGGATGGGCCAGAAAATAATAATCTAAAATTGGATTGAATTGATTCATTTGTGTTGTGACCCAGATCGCAGGAAATTGTGGAAATTCAGGCCCAAAGGAAAATTCTACTTGGATTTTCGATTGTAGTGCAACAGATAATATTACTTATGAATTACCTGATATTGTTGAAGTGCAGAAAATGCAAAAGAAGGTGGTCCAAACTGCAAATGGTACATTTGCCTCGGTTAGGAGTGCTGGAGTTATTCAAATCTCTCTATCTATGAGATAATCGAAATGTCTTTATGTGCATTCTCTATTATATAAGCTGCTGTCAATTAGCCACATTTCAAGGGAGTTAAACCATGTTGATAGTAATTTTTGTATTTTACAGGACATCCGTATGAATAAAATAATTGGGCATGGCACTGAACAGGATGGTCTGTACTATATAGATGGAGTGGCTTCAGAGAGACTGACACTTCTAACTCGTGGGTCATCAGATTCTCAATGTTGGTTGTGGCATCGTCGTCTAGGTCATCCATCACAGTCTTATCTTCGTCGATTATTTCCTAAGCTTTCCAATGTTCCCTTTAATTATGAGACTTGCATTTTAGCAAAAAAAAACATAGACAACCTTTCTTATCAAAGCATATTCGTGTATAGAAATTATTTTTCTTAATTCATTCTGATGTTTGGGGACCAGCACCTATTATTGGGGGTCAAGATTTACGATATTTTGTACTATTCATTGATGACTACACTCGCATAACATGGGTCTATTTGCAGAAAAATAAGTTTGAAGTTTTTGAGAAATTCACTCATTTTTATCACATGATTTTCACCCAATTCAATAACACAATTCAAGTCCTCCGGTCTGACAAAGGGGTGAATTTGTCAATCATCAAATGGAAAATTTTTGTGCTGAAAATGGATTATTACACCAAACCTCGTGTGCTTATTCTGCCCAGCAAAATGTTATTGCTAAATGACAAAACCATTTTCTACTTGAAATAACTTGTGCTTTAATGATTGAATCTCATGTCCCATTGATATGCTCATATTTAGAGCTTATTTCATGCATTGTTTTGCACCATTTTATGCCCTAAACACTTGGATTATGGCTTAAATCTTGCTTATTTGTGCTAGATTGGAGAAAAGGACCACATGTTCATACTTTGCAACATTTCCACCTTATTTCATGCACATTTTGGCAGCAATTGAGCAAATGGATTCAAGGTGCATCAGTAGCCAAGAAGACACACAACAATTCATGAAAGTATTCGGATGAGGGCTCATTCATGAGAGCAAAATCACAAGACAAGCATCCATGCCTTAGAAGAATTTAGGCCAAAGTTGCAACTAATTCTCACAAGGATTATGTGAAGCAGAAACGGCCAGGCTCACAAACAAAGTTGAAAAGTCAAGCTTATTTCAGTCTCATTTTCTATTCATCCGAGAATATACATTCTCTTTGCCTTGTTGAGATTCTAAGAGGGAAAAAGATATCTTTTGAAAATTTAGGCACAACTCCCCAAAGATATTATCCCAGGAAAGAAGTGAAACAATAGATATACTCTAATCTCGGCCACTATTCATCATCTAGGAGAAGAACCTCTCGGGAAAAAGAAGAAGAAGGACACACCACTCATCCGAGAAGAGACTTGATTTTCCTTCTTTGTTCTTGAACTTATGGCTATATTTTGCGTTGTATTTCTATATTCTCGAGTTCATGCTCTAAGCATGGGATGATTTCTTTGGCTTGAGGCACGGTTGAGCTCAAATGCACATACACATTATGCTTGCTTTCTTCACACCGCAAGACTCAAATGCAATTACAGCTCACAAGCAAGAATGCAGTCACTCTAGACCTCGTCATGTGGATTTCACCGGTCTCAACCTCCACCAGACGGATGTTGGTGACTTTGAGCCCATTTCTTGACTATCTTTATATGTGGCATTGCAAGTTAGGGTGGACTACCCCAAGGACGGCAATGTTTGTTTGCCCTGTGTCGGAATTTGCCCTTGTGGACGAGTTACTGGGCAGATCCTACCTAAATGAATGAAGACTCGTGCACTAGAATTCATCAATTGAAAACAAGCACATTCATATGAAGTTCAACAAGCTAGAACATGATAGGTAAATAGTTCATCAAAATGTCTACATAGAGAGGCTCAACCGAGCTTCAAGCCAAGGAAATAAGCTCATGCTTAGAGCATGAACTCGAGAATACAGAAATACAACGCGAAATATAGCCATAAATTCAAGAACAAAGAAGGAAAATCAAGTCTCTTCTCAAATGAGTGGTGTGTCCTTCTTCTTTTTCTTTTTCTTCTTCTTCCCGAGAGCTTCTTCTCCCATATGATGAATAGTGACCAAGATTGGAGTATATCTGTTGTTTGACTTCTTTCCTTGGATAATATCTTTGGGGAGTTGTGCCCAAATTTCTAAAAGACATCTTTTTCCCTCCTAGAATCTCAACAAGGCAAAGAGAATGTATATTCTAAGATGACTAGTGAATGGGACTGAAATAAGCTTGACTTTTCAAGTTTGTTTGTGAGCATTGTATTAGCATGGAATGTCGTTGTTTCTCCTTCACACAATCCTTGTTAGAATTAGTTGCAGCTTTGGCCCAAATTCTTCTAAGGCATGGATGCTTGTCTTGTGCATTTTACTCTCATGAATGAGCCCTCATCTGAATGCTTTCATGAATTGTTGTGTGTCTTCATGGCCACTGATGCACCTTGAATCCATTTGCTCAATTGTTGCTAAAATGTGCATGAAATAAGGTGGAAATGCTGCAAAGTATG
>JAOYMZ010090119.1:0-10862 GCA_025802335.1 Pinguicula primuliflora
TCCCTGTGTATCTTCTAGGTTTTCTCTGTGTCTCCTTTGTATCACTGTGCTTATAGTGGATTGATTCTCCTCTTCTCTCGTGGACGTAGGCTTTCTGGCCGAACCACGTTAAATCTTGTGTTGTTGCCTTGTTCGTTTATTTTTCCGCTTTCACATTAATCTCTGAATTTTCCAACAAAATCTCTTGTGGGTGAATTTCTAGTTTCCCAGAATTTGCAACCTGCTTCCTCAATGTCTGCATCAGTGTCATCCTGCTCATCCTCATCCAGTATTTGCTTTTTCTCTACACCGGACTTCTTATGCGAGTCAGCTATCTGGCTGTCTTTGTGTGCATTTACTAAGTCATTCCTTTCCTCCTAATCATCTATTACACTGTCCGTGAAGGCTGTGGCTGAGAGTGTATCATCAGATGCATAGCTACTACCTTTGTTACCCTTTTTCTTGACCACCAACTGTTCGGAATCAAATATTTTTCCATACTTTCTATGATGTTTATTTCATAATCCTGCCCATCAATGGTAATCCATAAATGCTCGGTCAGATGCTGATGGATGCTAGTTCTTACTAGAAGGTGAGCAGCTTCTAATTCTAGACACCCTATTTTTTAGCCAGTTCAGGTCTGTCGAAAGTAGCATTTTCATTCATCTCCCTCATCCTCCCAAATCAGAACCTTAGCATCTCCCATTGGACTCACCTGAATTTTTTTGTATCCTCCTCCACGAAGCTCCTCTTCCAGAAGTACCACCCCATCTTTGTCCTTTAGTTCGAAGATTCGACTATACTTCAGCCACCGTGAGTCACTTGTCGTTGTTTTAAATACCAGGTGTGGTGGTACTTTGTCGTCCTTAGCTAATTTAGCCCCATACGTATTTCTCGTCTGCTGTAGGATGATTTTATTTTCCGTGGGTGTAACAACAATGTCTTTGAAAGAATACCCATCAACCCATGAGTTTCTGTGGATATATTGCTCCCTAGGTACAATCTTCCCCTTTCTTTGGGCACTTAAATCTTATTTCGCCAGATTCGCATACACTTTATAAGATCCCAATCAAATGGAGTTTTAACTTTTCTTCCATCATAATAACAGTATCTTCCAACTCATATGTAGCAAAACCAAATGGTTTTTCATTCTAGGATAGTTTCCTAGCCATTGTGAAATTAATTAGTTGACCCTGCTTCTTTAACGTTTTTTTGCAGCAGGTTGCCGGAGGCATTTGGCGGAAAGTTGGAAATGTAGAATGTTGCTGCCTTTCTGATCAGTTCTGGGCTCGGGTCGAGTCTCTGATGCACACTTATCCGTTGTTGCACCACAAGCTCGGGCTCGGGTCGAGTCTCTGATCGAGGCTCGTGTACTATCTTCTACCACAAGCTCGGGACATTCACCGGAATTGGTTAGGACCTTAAATGGGTTGTCTAAGTTAACTACTACTTTCCCCTCCCTATGCTCCTGTAGGAGTTGGTCGACCGCTGGGGCCATGTGTACGGATGGCGCTGGTTGGGCCATGTGTACGGATGAAATGTCAAAAAACCAGATCCTTACCCGCTAAACCAAAAGGTCGCTCCCCAGCCCGCCTAGCTTCTGGGGAAAGGGATGGAAAGCTGAGTGAGTTCAACTCACCATGTGTGGGTGGTGGTCGTCATTGCAGGGATGTGCGCTGGCACTATTGTCGGAAAAGTACGTGTTGGTGTGTGTATTAGGGACTGTGCCTGGGAGAATCCTATGGGCGAGAAGTCGTAATTAACCTTTTGGTTTCTTATATAATCTTATGTAAAAATTAATTAACTTAAAAAATGAGTCACAATTACAATCTGTTTGCATATGCTCACATTAGTGGTATAATTAACCTAGGGGCAGGTTCCGGTGACATGATTTTATACATGATTTTATACATGCATGCCATTAGGATTGTCCGATGACGGAATTGGGCATATTGTTAGAAATCTTATACATTGTAGAAGAAAAGCCCCATGTTTAGTTTCGGTTCTGGCGACTTCGTCGTCGGAATTTTCTAAAACCCTATTTAGGACTACTTAACCCAAGGGGATTTATAACCCTCCGTTAAACGGTGATAACGTCGTCGGAATATCACCAAAACTTGAACATATTCAATTCTATGTATAAGCTTTCTAACGATGTGCCCAATTCCGTCAACGGGAAATCCTAGTGGCCGGAATTAAAAATCATGTTTAAAATCCTGTTTTTTTTTACTATCACCGGATCCTGCACCTTTGTTAATATATCAAATAATTTATAAATAGTATTTTTCAATGATAATGATTCGTAATTCTAAACTAATTGCTGTATCGTTCAAAACCTATAGTGACCAACCAACCGAAAGGAGAGATCAGAGCCTCATGCTAATTTTTAAAATGAAGTACTTGATATTAAATTGGAAAAACTTAATCTTATAAAAGAATACTAGCTTATGCCCGCCCGTGGCCTCAGGGCACGGTTCCGAGAGCTGAACGCAATAACAATTTATAGAAAACAAACATTGGATTAGAAGCAACCAATATTCTAGCATTAGGCTGCTTGGGGAGAATGGCAAAAGGATAGGTGGTTCAATTTTGAATAGTCAGTCAACATAATATGAAAATGAAAGGGAGGAGAATTACGAAAGTACAAACTCATGAAGAAACCGTGAAAATGAAATTCACTTAATAATCTTATTAATAATCGAAAAAGCTAGAATGATCGATGGAAAAAAGCCTAGCTCGTGGCAGAGGATCTCACATGCTCACCCGCCTGCCGCTGATATCCATTGTTGGTTTCTGCTTCATCTGCAATTAATGGCAGGGAAAAACCAAATAAATCTAACCGAGATGACAATATGAAGCTTAAAATCCTTCACAAAGCTATACACATGACTTACTACTCCTGAACGTTAAGAAAGCATGTTCCTCCTTGAACTCATCTTTTAAGTCCATTGACATAATTCCTTGATATGTTCAAGTCTACCTGTTCAGACTCCACATAAGAGTGTGAAGGATTATAATTTTTTTTCTTTCAAAAATCATATCTATCAATGAATGACACATACAGAAGGAAACCTGCTGAACTGGCCCTTGGTTCTATTGCCCGATGATGTAAAGATGTGGAGTACCTCTTAAACTTTTATTCGGGGCCATAGATATCGATCAAGCCATAGAACTAACAAAGCACCTGTTTCACTGTCACATATCCTGCACATAACCCCACGATTACCAAACTTATATAGGAAGACCGATAAGAAAAAAGAGGACAGATGAAATCCAAACATGCAAAAGGAACAAAAAGCCACTTTACCTGGAAGCACCAGGAAGAGGAAGGGATGACAATGGTAGTAGTGACGATTGGTGATTCAGATAGGTCATACGGGCACTACAGATTAGCACAGAAGACCTGCCGAACAAATACTCGATTAAAAAAAAATGTCTCAACGGCTGAACAATAGAACAATCATGAAAAATTAGAACAATTTAAAGAATTTCCTCAACTCACGATAACCATTGTCTAACAAATTTATTATGATATTAGATTAAATATTTGCAATATCCAAAACACGGATAACTAAGATGATGAAGCAGAATGCTTGGAATAATTACAGGAGCATGTTATCGTTAGGTGGTACATGGAAGAATTACAGTCCCTGTTCGAACCTTGAAAAATGAGAACATAGGGAGTTTTTTACTTTCAAGCAAACCCCATCAATTCGGTGAGCGCAATGAGGCCTGCAGATGAATGGACATTAAGCAAAGTCAATGTACAAACATAGAAGAAGGATAATTAAAGCCACATTATTGGCTAGATAATTAAATTGAGCATCTCTCCAGTTCAAATAGTTGGAAGACCGAGGGTAAAGTGCGGAAAACAGATTTGCAGGACAAACAAAACTGAAGCTAAATACTGAACCAAAAGGAATCGCATTCGAAAACCCTTTTTTCCAACCTGCAGAATGAAAGCATAAGAGGATTTTGCCATCAAGCAAACCCAATCGATTCAATAAGTACGGTAAGCCGTGAAGAAAAATGGATAGTAATGAAAGTCAACGTCCAAACATAGTAGAAGGATAAGTAAAGCCACGTCGTTGGCAAGACAATTAAATTGGGCATCTCTCCAATTCAAATACTTGAAAGACAAATCAGCTCACAACTGATAACCGAATGGTCCGAATCCCAAACGTCGGAATCATCATATGAGAGACTATAAAATGCAGATCACAGAGTTGTATCGACCAAAAGCAGGGCAAACTTGCATAATAAGTGAATTCGCATAAGTACCCTTTTTCTCTAAATACAGAACCCCTTCCACGATGGTTCTTAGCAGAGAGAATTAAGCATTCAAAAGTAAGCATTTTTAGCAGTCACACATTCACTGTGGATACAGGCTAACAGCTCATTTCGAACCTGAAGAAGTCTTCACTGTCAGAAGTCTTAACTGTCTCTTTTAGTTGGAACTATTCCTTCAGTTAGAAAGGCTGCCTGCAACGGACTAAAATCGAATGGAGTCAAAAGTCATCAATTTTGTACATACCCAAATTGAAGCAACAACTGGAATGGAAAGTGGCAGCCATCTTAAACAGTTGAGGTTAGAAAGTAGAATGCATTCAAAAGTCGTAGGCGGAGTATAAACCAACACGCTCCAGATTAACATTCGAATAAAGTAATGTTTTTTAGCAGCCACACATTCAAATTACAGTGTACATTCAAATCACATGATCACACAATCGACTCCCAATAGTGGTAATGTGCAGTTTAAGTGGACACCAAAACCGAAAGCAGCAGCTGACAACTAAACAGGGAAGGGAACAAAAATGAGAAATACAAAACGTTATTGTGGAGACATTGCAGACATTTGTTGATGAAAACCCAACGTCAGCTCCAAATTAGACATGATAGCAGGGAGCAGGTGGGCACTTCACTTTTATTTAGAATAACGACCATTTATTCGATCATTAGCAGGTGAGCCAAGTCGACATGAGATAAATGCATTCATTATCCCAAAAACATATCTGCTGTGACAAAAATAGAAATGTCTTCATTAATGGTGGAAGAAAAAGTAACACCAATGTAACAGGATAGAAAAATCAGCATGTAACTGGTTTATTGGAAAATATTTCAGAACATGAGCTCACCTATAACACACACAGTAGTAGCAAGGTTCATTCTCTCACATACAGAGAACATACCTATGATGTTGGCAAGGAATTTGGTTTACATTTGATGCACTAAAAAAATGAGCATTTAAAGTTCCAACACACAATAGCGTATGGATACAAATCATGAGAGAACAGCACGGATTCGATCGCATTCGGCAGAGAAGCAACAGCATTGTGAAATTAATGCGGGAGGCCAACTTACTTGGATATGAGGATCCTGTAACATCTTTTTTATGGCTGCTTCAACGTGTGACATACCCACAATTACCTTTTCCCACAAAACTGGCAAAAACGGACAATTTCAGGAGCTTGCCAATAGGGAAGTGTTAATGAAGCGGAAATAACAGATTAAAAGCATAAGAGATCTGCCTCACTGTAAGAGAGCAAATAACATGATAAATCCAAGAGAGGCTTTTTGCAATGAACGGGTATAAGCCAGAACGAAACATAAGAAAAACAGCAAGTGGAACAAAATCGAGTATCACCTCGGATACGGAACAACAATTGATATAACCAGTAAAAAGACGTCAATGTGAAGAAGAAAACCTAGCCCACAATGAGATGCCACCGACAACAGGAAGACTGGTTGGAAGGAGAATCTGGAGAATGCCGCATCGTTGAACAAACACAACGATGAAACAGAATTGGGGGGAGCAGAACCGATTATTGGTTGTTAACAGACCAAAAAATTAAGGCCAACACGTAACCAAAAAGAAACTGGAAGAAGATGAGCCTACCCTGCAATGTGGTTGCCCTGCGGAAAATTACGGATGAGTGCCAAAAACCAGGATGGAAACTTTAGACGCCTTACACGAATCTGGCCCTTCTTTCTATTCAGATTTGTGTCACCCGGTCGGAATTGTTACAGAGTTCTCACCGGAAGAGCAACAGTCCCAAATGGTGCGCAGCAGCAGGGTGAAGGTGCGGAGGAATTGATTCCGAAGTTTCTGGAGACGGCGGAGGGTGAAGGTGCGGAACCATGGTTAAGGCGGGCAAAACTATGGTAAGACCAAGAATTACGTGTCTAAACGACAGGAATTGTATGTTTGTGAGGAGAAGCCATTGTGGTTTCCTTCCCTCGTTAATATATAGATATTTAATTTTTTGTTGAAAAAATATATCCATTTAATAAAGATTCAACTAAAGATGGAATAAATAGTACTATAAAATGATATAGGTTATTTGGATTAATGAAAATTGATACTAAAAAATAAAACACATTACTTGTGTTGTGACCTTTCAACTACCAATATATGAAATATTGTGAAGATAGTGGAGATTGATGAGTATTGATCACAACATACAAGATAAAGAGAACATTATTAGTACACATGTTGGTTTTTACTTTATAAGCACTCTTAATTATCTATATCTACAATTGACAGAGTTAAACGACTGCCTCCTTCTCGCAAAACGACAGCTTTCCTCCCCAAGCAAAACTCATCCCCACGGTACATGTCAATTGTGTGCAAATACATCCTCACCGTCCGTCGACTACTTTTCTGTGCAAACAAATCCTCATGGCTTGCCTTTCTAGGGTTTTCTTTTGCCGCAATTCGACAGGTTGCTCGAGTTGAATGGGGAGCACGCCCCTTCTTCTCCGTTGCAGTTTTCTTTCGCCGCAATTCGACAGGTTGCTCGAGTTGAATGGGGAGCCCGACGACTCTTCATCCTTGAGCATTGAACTTGTCTATCAATAAAGAATAAATTTCACACAAAACGAACCAAATAAAACTGAATACTTCATTTTCAGCTCTATACCCCACTTTCGTTGCATATCAGTCACCTTTTCTGACAGAATTTTGTCGACAACATCTTAACTTGACCTAAGATGTCACTTATAGTTGATAATTCGGACCCAAATGTTGATCATTAATATTTACCATGTTCACCTCAGAGATTATAGTAAAAAAGTTTGCTCCAGACTCATTCATTATATTAGCTTCATGGTTATCTCTGCTCTTCTTTTTAGGCAATCTATGGTCAGATGTCTTGTGACAGGCTTTGCCACAATTATGATATTTACCAAGAAACTTTGGTTTCTTCATAATTCCTTCTATTTGTCCCAATTTAGACTCATGATTGGACTTCTTATACTTGCCCTTGTCGTGCCCAACTGCATTAGCTTTGGCAGTATTGACATTGACAGTATCAGAAGCCTTTTTATTGAAAACCTTGTTGTCTTCTTCAATATGAAGTCTCAAAATGAGATATTTCATGGTCATTTTCTTTCTCTTCAGTTTGAGATAGTTCTAAAGCTTACCCATCCGGGGATTAACTTCTCAATGAACGAACCAACTTGGATAGATTCACTCATTATCATTCATTCAGCATCAATTGCATGAAAAAGCATCTGAAGCTATTGTACTTGACTTACAACATTGTTAGTGTCCACCATCTTGAAATTCATGTACTTGGAAATCAAGAACTTCTTGGCGCCATCATCATCAAATTTATATTTATACTCTAAGCATTTCATAAATCTTTCATTGTCTTTCTAAAACTAAACATAGTGTATAAAGTATCAGACAAGTCATTCAAGATATAATTCCTGCAAAGAAATTCTGAATGCTTTCATGCATCGATTGCAGTTAATCATCCTCTCTAACAGTAGGAGGATTCACCTTCAAGAATCTCGCATAATTCAACATCGTGAGATATAATAATATCTTTTGTTGCCACATCTTTAAGTTGGAACAGGTAAATTTCTCCGACTTCTCATTGTGACTCATTAAAATAGATGTCATCTGAGGAGCCAATGGAACCCTTGAAATGACCATTATTTCCGGATGAGCCCCCAAGAATGCGAGCATGCATAGAGACCTCAATTTGTCCAAGTGGTTGTTTGGAGGAGTGTCAAACATTGGACAATTCATCATTACTTTCATCAATATTCTTTGACATTTTTTCTAAAAATTCAGGAAACTCAAAGGTTATCTTGAATTGAAAATTAATATATAATTGATTGAAATAATAAATACAATAGATCAAGCAATTTAGATATAATGTAAACAAAATATTATTTCTTTTTTCTCAAAAAAGGAACAAATGACATTCTCAATTCTCGACGGTAATTTCCAACTAAACAATCACACATAAGATGCAATTCCCGATATGCACGATCCAATTTCCGACATGGGTGATTTAATTTTCGACATCCACAAATCAAACACGCAAATTTCAAATAATGCAATTTTCATGATCACATGCAATTTTCCGAACATGCATCATCATGTAACATACGTGTTCATATAAATATAACCAACAAATTAGACTCACAAGAACATGTATTCTTCACCATAACAATAACATGCAAGTATAATTTAAAATTAAAAGGAACCTAAATTTATTGTCCCTTCATATTCATCCATTGCATATTCAATTCTACAAAATAAATTGTTAGTCCCCAATAAAATATATAGTAATTTCATTTTAAGATTGTTAGACAATCTACTTCATTATAAGATTGTTAGAAACTGCATCAAATAGCAAACATGCAACTTGGTAGGGAAATAACAGTTTTAATTATTGTTCTAGATTGCGGTCGCCTAGGCTGCCGCACTCTCAAAATTGCCCAGCTTTGGGGCGGGGCAGTGACTGGGCGGCCGCCCAGAACGTCTAGACGGCCGCTTTTTATTTAAAAAATATTTTTCCCCCAAAAAATAAAAAATTATTTCGCCAAGGCGGTGTTTCTGGGCGGTCCGAAAATGCCCTAAGATCGTCAAACGCTTTCTCGAACACTGGTTTTAATATTGTAGGAAATTGATTTGCTAAAAAAAATATATTGTAGGAAACTATGCATGTAGGGAAATATTGTAGGACAACCTTTTTACCGAATAAAACTTGCAAGAAGTAAAAGTTACTCTGAAGTCAGTGAATAACAGTTTTCTTAAAATGAATTCTTTGGATGCTCGTCTCCCAAGATACAATAGAGTACGAATAACCTTGCACGATACTGCTGCACCATTCCGACGAACTCGAACAAGGTCTTCCTTTTATCACAAAGGACTCAAAACAAAGGACTCAAGAAAGAAGCACAAAATCAAAATCTAGACTTAGTGTGATTTTAGTATGGGTAAGCAAGTGTTTTTTAATGTGTGAGTGTGATAGTTGTCACATAAGGGGATTTATGAAAGTGTGTCAAAGTTGATGGTACAAGTAGCATTATTCTTTCACCATGAGAGCTCTTCATAATTTTTTTTAAAGTTTTAATATTTTACTACCGTAATATTAATTGTATTTACGATTTATAAGATTTGGTTCATCATTTAGGATTTTAGTTTTTCGGTGGCGAAGTCGCCGTAATATTAATTATCATTTTTGATAAAGTTTAGCATTTAGAATTTATAGAATTCAGATTCATCATTTAGGGTTTTAATTTTTTGACGGTAAAGTCGCTGTAATATTGATTGTCATTTTTAAATAAAGTTTAACATTTACGATTTATAGAGTTTGGGGTCATTTAGGATTTTTGTTTTCAAGCGGCGAAGCTGCCATAATATTAATTGTTATTTTTAATTAAAGTTTAACATTTATAATTTATAAAGTTTGGGTTCGTCATTTACGATTTTAATTTTTGGGTGCCGTTATAATATTAGTTGTAATTTAATTACAGTTTTTTTGGCCAAAAACATTTTTTCGAATATTAATTTAAAACTGCAGTTTTTTATTTAAAGATAAAAACATTTTTTAACTTATAAGAATGTTTATGTTTTTTAGGTACACATAATTATGTGGACAAACATTATGTGTACGGTACCAATGGTATTTTTCGCTTCACAAATGTTACATGTACATAACTCTTTTGTATATAAGGGTTATGTACATATCGTTTTGTGTTTATAATTGTTTAAGGTATATAATTGTTTAAGGTAGATGTCGTTTTGTTGGACATTACAAAATTACTCCTGTAGCATTAAATGTAAAACTGCATTCACTTTTAAAAAAACCTATACAAAACTAAATTATGTACACTTTATGTACAAAAGAATTATGTACATGTATCATTTCTTCAGTAACTAACATCTCTCCCGTACATAGGACTTTTATATTAAATTTATATCAATGGGGGCAATTTGGATGTTCAAATTTGATATCAAAAAATAATATACAAATATAATTATCCTATATAAACAGAAAAACCCGTCAGCAGAAAACTTTTTCTTCAAGGGGAAACGTTAAACGGCATTTTGCAAATCCACGTGGAAGCATCCTAGCGGTCAGCTCCATCCCGTATTCCTTTGCTGGTGTCTTTACTAAAAAATTGTCCGTGACTGAAGTCACTGGTACGTAAAATGACTCGTATTTGAAATTAAAATTACCCGCATTTTACCATCGAAAATTGTATTCACAAGATGTTGCTATATATCAGTTGTTGTAGACATTGTCTACAAAAAATGGGTGCATAATCTTTTTTTTTCAACTCTAAGGCATGGAAAAGCATCTAGTTTAGAATAATAACATTGAGAACAGCGACACAGCACAACGGTAAATATTTCAGCGCTGGCCTAATTTTTAAGATGCCCTCAGGCCTCAACAGGTAAAATAACTTTGTCAAGAGCTAGTAGTAGTGATAGTGAAGAGCCCTGTTCAGCACAATCAACACTTTGCGGGAATAGAATGTAGGATACGTAAGAAATCAAACCGGGTCAATACCAATTCTTGGAATTGGAAATACGAATTCACATTTTCGCAGAATCCGAGAGAGTCCATGTCCGGATCAGG
>JAOYMZ010090130.1:0-10862 GCA_025802335.1 Pinguicula primuliflora
CTCCAAGTCATAAAATGACCCGGTTGACAATTCGCAAGTCATATGTAAGCCTATAGAAGGTTTTACGACTTATAAAATTAACATCATCCGGCCATCGAATTCGGGACGTGCACGAGTGCAAAAATAAGGAAAAACAAACGTTAGTAGCATAATATATAAGTACCAAGGGGTCATGTGCCCAAAATCCCTAACAATGTGCTTATTACAGTATAGCTATGCACGAAAGCATCTTCTAGGATAAACACGATTGGTCGGGGTCGTGTCGAACGCTTTGTTTGGAGCACAAATGTTGTTTCCGGGACGTCGGGATTGTATCGACTGTTGTGCTCATTCCGCCTTGTCGATTTGTATGTAAAAGCAGAACATGAAAAGACGTGATGTTGCCGCGCTCATACTATTAATAATACCGAACTCATCCTCTCAATTTTTCATTTTATTGCTGAACTTGCAAAAATAAAAATGTTGAATCGACAACGACACGATGTCTCTCTCACTCCCGTGCACGTCAACGGTGCAGCCTCCCCTACTCCCGTGCACGTCGACGTTACAGCCTCTCCTACTTCTACGCACGTCAACGTTGCAGCCTCCTACTCCCACGCACGCTGATGTTGCAGTCGCCCCTACTACTGTGCAAGCAGTCGTTGCAGCTGCCCTTACTCCTGTGCACGAAAAGTCGACGTCCCCACTCCATCTCCAGTCGTCATTGTCTTGGATTAAGATGATGAGGAGGAGGATGAAGATGCTGGGGAGGAGGAGGAGGAGGATCTGGATGACGACGATTATGATGGTGACGATGACGGAAATGAAGATTATGTTGAAGACGACGACGACGAAGTTGACGCCGAGGAGGATGACGAAAATGAGAACTCTGACGAAGGTGATGAAGACGTTGATGAGCTATCCACCGAATACTCCGACTCGTCCAACGATTCATGGAGAGTGCGGTCCCCACATTCATGGATTTCAAAGACGAGTCCAGCATCATCACCCCCGCCTACGCCGAATTTATGGATGAGTCCGACCAGTGATGACAGTCAATTTTGGAACAAACATCTTAAAGATGGAAAGATTTTGTAAATTACGGATAATTGTATGATTATGAATGATCTTTTACTTTCAAAAAATTTGGAATCCTATAAAATAGAGTCATCATCATTCATCATCATCTGCAAATAATAGAAAATAAAACATCGTATGAAAATGTGGAGAAATCATAGAGTCGGGTATCACGGCGAAATTGGTCGTGCTAAGACCGAATGAATGAACGATGACTAGTTACGTGAGACACGAAATAATCCGTTCACTTTCACGTTCTCATTCTTATAGTGTAATGAAGCGATCCTACTGTAAATACCATACGGAAGTGTAAATCTCACAAGAAAATGCATGACTTATCTCTCGATTGTAATGATAGTTCCATAAATCAGCTAGAACTCGAAGTCAAACGCACCTTCAACAAATAAACCACCTTAAAATACACTCATTTCTCGCTGGATCCGTCGATGATCTCTGTATCTTACTCTCTGAATATGTTTTCGGATCCGTCGTTGAGCCGGAAAGGGTGAAGAAATGGAAACGCAAAACCAAAAAAAATGCAGGTTTTCGGTTTTTCGGTCACCGTGTTTCCGTACGGTCGTATATGGTTTTAGCGGGAATGAGTGTGGTTAAGTTAGTGATTGTTTAGTAGTAACCGTTTAGTCGTAAACTTAAATATATTCAATTTTTGATTTATTTTTAAAGATAGAGGTTATATTTGCAATTTTTTTTTAAATGTTATTTTTCAAAAATAAATTTCAGATAAAATTACATTTGCGAATGACCCCAATTTCTCCTCGTACAAACTAAGGTTTGTCAGGACCCTTCTTCTCTTCAAACCTGTAGCTTAAAAATGGAGAAAGAAATGACGGCAAGGAAAAAAATTGAAGGAAAGCCAAAATGACGTTTTAGCTTTTTATTTACTTAAATATTTGTTGGGCAAATATTTAATTAAATATATAAATTAAATGGGTTGATTATATAGGCTCCATCAAATACACATATTATTATCTTCTATTTTAAATTCGGACACTGCCATCATCTGCTATCGAAATTGGTCATACCATTGAAAAGTCTATACACAGGAGAACGAAAGCTTCATGCTTCGGGCGGCGGAATTTTCTAAATTCTAATTAAAGACTACTTAACACAAGAAAAAAGGATGTAATGAAATTACCGGTGATGTCTTCTCAAGCTCAGCTACACTACCCTCAAGCATTCAAGAACTGGTCGTTAAGGAACAAACTACGGCACCCTCATGCTGTATCACGCAGCAGCTACTTTGAAAGCACTCCTCCAGCGATCCTACTTCCATTTTGAGGCCGCGGAGTTCAACGACATTGGGAGCTTTTCCTCAATTCCATATGCTGCGTGAAGAAAATAATGCAGTGCACCATCATCGAGCACCATGAAGTGGTAAAGCCATCCAAGCACTCACATACGACTTCAACACAGGCTCCTGCTTCTTCATCACAGGTTTGTTCGCTGCAATTCAAACTCAAATCTCTATTTTTCCTGCAGGTCTTGCACAACAACAAAGGAGCATCATTCCCCACATTTCTCTACATAAACTCTATTTTCCTCAATCATGTAACAAATTCGATAAAAATTGTGGTATTCTTGAACTCTAGGGCTTTAGTGTTATACGAAAATTTCGGGCTTGATAGTAGTTTTTTATATAACACGTAAGCCCGTACTGTCGGATTTTACCCCCCACCCCCCACCCCACAAAAAAAATTAAAAAAAACTTACATGTGGTGAAGCTGTTGGAACTCCGTCAAAGCATGAGACTTTTGGTCTCCAGTGTATAAACTTTTCAACGATGTGACCAACTTTGGTAACGGCCGATGATAGTGTCTGGAATTAAAATGCATGATAATAATATGAGTATTTGAGGGGGACCATATAGAGTCCACCAAATTTAATATTATTATATTAAATATTTGCGAACATTAGGTAAGAGCTCGCGAATAAGCTTGAGCTCATTTAGACTGTTCGCAAACACATATTCATGCTCGAGCTCGAGCTCGTTAAGCTTAACGAACCGAACAAATGAACTTTTAACGAGTCAAACATGAGCCTGTTCACAAACGGCTTTATTCGTATATAGCCCTACTTATTGTTCTCCCAAAGAGTGGATATTCGTCAGGGTGGAGGTTGTTGGAATATGTGACTCATATTTATCGGAGCAGGCTGAGAAGGGTGGAGCGAAGTGGGGTCACTGAGCTGAGTAGTGGGGTGCGGGTGTGAGCCCCCAAGTGTTGGTACAAATTAGTTATGTAATTGAGTTTATACTATAATTATGTCTGCATTAGGGTTGTTTAAATACTATGTAGTTGTAACCCTTAAAGACAAGCCAGACAGACATGGAATAATATGAAAGTCGCCGCTCTTTTTCCTGTAGATGTAGGCACATTACAAAACCACGTAAATTTTGTGTTTTTGTTTTGTTTTTATATTCAATTAATCACCGTAATTGCTGTAAGCCGTTGCACAACCTTGCACAACACTTTTTTATGTATCTATTAAACTACTTCATTCATTTTACATAAGGTGAGCACAAATGTATGGGCCAACTGTTGTTGCACGTAACAGAAAGAGGTATTTCAAAGATACCTCAGTTGGTAATTCTTTAGTCTAAAAGATTCGGTCAGTTATGAGAGATCTTTGGCCCCATTTTATTGAAGTTTTCAAGATCCGTAGTCCTTAATTAGTAAACAGGTTAATAGTGGAATTTTGAAAAATTATCTCACTATATCCCGTGCTTAATAACAGAGATAGGTTGGAAAGATTTTGATGGTTAATATTTCCTTTTTAAACATATAGGATTAGGTGGGATAATTAGATTTTTTGGTTAAATTACTAATTTGTCATTCCTTTAGAAAATTATAAAAAAATTATAAATACAATAAATTTTAAGTGCCGGAAAATTATCAAAAAATAAAAAAATGATTTTTTAATTTGAATTTTTTTCATTTACAAAAATATAGAATATTTTTTCTAAGAATTTTTAATAATATATTTTTAATTTTTTTTGTAATTTCATTTGAACCTAAAAAATAACCGATACTTATAAGGTATTAGATTCAGACATTCAAAATTTAAAATGCTTTCTGTGAGTTCGATAAAAATAATGAAAATATTAAAAAATTTTATTATTTTTATTTTATTTTAAATTAAATATTTTAATTAAACATAAAGGACAACTATGTAAATTTACATAAATTTCAAAATCCTCACATAAATTATCCTATCTACTAAATACTGGATTTTAAAAAATGTCATTATCCTAAAGCCCACAAATCTGATGTAATCTTGCATACTAAACGCAGGATAAATTATCTCATCCCACTAAATTTTATCCCTTTATATTCAACTTTGTCTTGATACTAAATAGAACCCTAATGTTCGTCAAAGAATGAAGTTTTTTATGGAAATATACAAAGAAGCCGCTAATCATTCCGTCATGCCGGATAAATGTAGTAATAATGATATTATCAATGGACAAGAGTCTGTGGAACATCAAGAAGATGTGAAACCAGTCGTCGATGTCCTCCATGAAGATGTGAGGTTATGCTTTTGGATGGAATTTTGAGGAATACTATAAGGCATCCAAAAATGACACCCAAAACACACCCCATACCTTGTAACATTTCGGTAGAATTTCATCATCTATCGGGAACCTGAAGCTGTTTATTATGTGAGAATTTATACACCATGAAACCCAGTGCTATTTACATCCGAGACATTAATAGACACAGATTTCGCATAAAATTTTAAACTCTTATAAAAAGGAGTTGCTAGGTGTACCGAAAATTCTTGACCAGAATTTCAGTACAAGCCCATTTTAGTGAGTTTCCGGCCACAGAAATAAAAAAATAAGATCGGTTCTAAAATCCTGATAAGTTGTTTCTAGGCCAACTTATTCGTATTATTCTTATCTATATATTGTTAGAATTCAAGTATTTCTCTACCATTTTTAGTCACTAATGCTATCTTTTTGAGTTGTAGGTATTTAAGACCAAACAAAGGAAAAACTGGACTAAAATCGGGATAAAATGGCGAGAAATAGACGAAAATACCTCAGGCACAGAAGTTGGCCCTGCACTAGTTTCCCAGTTTTTCCGAGATTTGCACTTTGAGCCCTAATTTTCCGATATTTAAACTTTTACCCCCACAATATTAAAAAAAGGGAGAAAATCCTATTTTAAAGTGGGTCAGGAAGGAAAAAAAAAAAAGAGAGACACGTGGAGAAGAAAAAAATGGGATAAAAGGCAAAAGACAAGGAAGAAGTGGCGGCCCACTAAAACAAAGAGAAAAAGGGCCGATTGAAAAAAATAGGGGGGACACATTAAGATCCGGGCGAAATTAACCCTAAAATTGATCCGGGCTAAAATGAAATTGAATGCAAATGTCTAAGATGACATTCATGTTATAAGACAACAAGTCAGTATCATATGTTGCCAACTCTTTAAGCATATTAGTTTTCACGATACCAATCCACTATGGAATCTCCATCTACTCAATAAACAATGCAAGATAACAAATAATGAGTCTAAATTGTGTAGAAGACAATGAATGAATTGACGTAATTTTAACACCAGAAATAGTGCCCAACCAAGCAAATTCTCCCTCAATTCTATACTAAACTCTGATAAAGGAATCATCTAAGTTGCTTAACCAACAAATAAAAGTATCATCTAAGATCATTAAACCATAGATAACACAAATCCATCCACACAATCACATATCCAACACCAAAAATTACAAATTCAGAAACAAATTCCTTGTTGTAGCGCTTGAGCCTGAGTAGTGAGTACGACTTGATGAATTCAGGAGTAGGTGCATCCTTGACAGTTACGAATAAACAATCTATAAAATCAAAATAATGAGGGATCGTAAATAGACAAGTAGTAGACCAGTAACAGGGACAAGGAAAAAGGGAAAATCATGACTTTCAATCACCCTACAGCAAGATTCATTTTTTGGGACACTTCGGCTAATGACATCAATCAGTATTTGTCTTGTATGAAGCATGTAAGACGATCAAATAAACATAGCAAGGAGGAGTAACTTCAGAACTGATTATCTGATAGAGTCTTGTTCATGATCGTTCTCAACTTCAATATCCAGACTACAAGAATCTATGTTAGACAGATTTCAAATAATAAGAAACTGTGTAATGATAATAAAAGTACTCAACCACGTGTAGACACCAAATAATGTTCCACTCAGCTTAATCAATAAAAAAAATGCACCTTCTCAAATCCATGTACTTATCCCCTTTCCAGGTACTATGACAAATCATGGTGTTACAACATTCGACGCCTTAATTTCTTGATCCGGAGTATTGTTTCCATGTAGATTTTCAGCCTCTTCAGCTCTAAATCTCGAGCAAACGCACCCTTTGTTTCTCCAGGTCTCCCACATAGCACTGATTTACCTCTTCAACCTTTTGATATATGTGAGCCAACATCGTCATCGAAGCAAAGTTCTTGTACCCTTCTTCCATCCATGTTCCATCCTTTTGAAGATTCCACTTTCTTTTCATTAGTTCTGTTGGAAAGAATCTCATAAAAAGGAAAGGAGAGATTTGTGATTTTGTGAATCACAAATCTCTCCATATTTCCCGGGATTTGATGTACCAAAATCCCGGGACTTACCTTATCACCTCTTTGACCTTATCACCTCTTTGGCTATATATTGTAACTTGTAGTTGATGAAAAAGATACCGAAAAAAGAAGAAAAAGAAAGGAGGGCACCTCATCCCCTCACCGTGGAGTAGGAATTTCTCCCGAACCACGTAAATCCCTGTGTTCGTGTTCGTATCAATACACAAATCATACAAATCACCAATTCTACAGAGCTACGGTTCTTGTCCCTAAATCTCTCTTCATCTACCTCCTGAAGTTCCTCCGGCCAAGATCCCATTCATAACCCCGCACCCCGTTGTTCACACCACCGGCATATCCAACGCTTCTGTTGCCCAAACAACGTTCAACAGACAAACAATTCACAGCAAACATATAGAAAGTAAACCATTCTCAAAAGATTTCCTCGACGTCAGAGAGTCGACTAAGACTGATAACACAAGATTCAGAATATCACAAATAATATGTCAGCATACTAATAATCAAAACTCAAGCAAATAAATCACACAACTGAGTATTAGGTCCCCTCCCCGCATAACCGAGACTGATTTGAGGTTCTGGCCGGAGACTCCGCTACCAGCTCGTCTCCTACAGCTGTTGGATACATTACACGACAACCGGTGTCATGAGTGATGCCAGCCGTGGCCTCAACCTCGCCTCAGTCTCCCTGATCACCAGGACGATCACCTACTCAAGATTTTGTTGTCCATATTCGCTGCTCGCCTTTCAAACTCCTCTCTGTCCTGCCCTAGATCGAGATACCGATTTTTATACCCACAATGGACTCTCCATTTTACCCCTCGGCGTACAGAGAAGATGAGTCCCGCAGACTTGTCTTCATGCAATTTCAAAGGGTCAATTGAGTTGGATTTAAGAAGAAGAAATCAATTTCGTTGGCCGAGTTTAGTTAGGCCCATCTCGCCCAGAAAGTAATTTCCTCCATTTAACTAGATGAGGAATTATTCTTCTTATGCCGGCCTGGTTAGATATGTGATTCCGACTCTACCCGACCCACAATTAATTTATGACTTGTAAATTAAACAAATAATATGTGATCGAAAATTAATTATGTTTTAGGAAATTGTCATACCTTACATCTCTCCTCCCTAATAAAGAGTTTCGTCCTCGAAACTCGCCGCTCCCGGGGTCTCGAATAGATGTGGATAAGCTTCCTTCATCATGTCACTCACCTCCTAGGTGGCTTTCCTCTTCAAATTGATTACTCCACTGCACTTTCACATAAGATACTTGGCGGTTACGGAGTCGTACCACCTTGTGATCTACAATTCTACTTGGTTCCTCCACTCGACTCAGTTCTTTTGTGGCAAGGACTTGTTCACTATCCAAAACATGGCTGGGATCACCCACATAATGACGAAGTTGTGATACGTGGAATACATTGTGCACCCTTGATAAATGAGGTGGCAGGGACAGTTGGTAAGCTACCTTCTCAACCCTTCCCAATATCTCATACGGTTCTATGTACCTCGGACTCAGTTTGTCACCCCTTCCAAATCTTAGCACACATTTGGTTGGTAAGATCTTCAAATACGCCTTGTCTCCAACCGTCAGTGTCAAAGGGCGACGTCTCAGGTCCGCCCAACTCTTCTGCCGATCCTGAGCCTTCTTTAAATGCTTTCGGATAATGGTAATCTTTTCTTTGGCTTGTTACACCAGCTCAGGGATTAAAATATATTTCTCTCCAACCTTCCCAATATAATGGGGATCGACAACGTCGTCCATAGAGAGCTTCATATGGTGTCATGCCCAAGCTGTTATGCTAACTATTGTTATATGCAAAATCGAATAAGGGGAGACTCTTCTTCTAGTGCTCCTTAAAATCTACCACACACACCCTTAATATATCTTCTAATGTCGAGATATTGGGAAGGGTTGGTTTGGTATTTAACTACTAAATTAAAAAAAACTAGAATTAATCACAGACTGATCAAGATCAATAGGAACTTGTATCACGATTTAAATCAACAAGAGATAACTGATTCAAGAAGAGACACTGACTTCAGGCTTCAGATTACCTTCTGCCATGCATTTCGTTAACTTGCTTATGCTTCTGAATGATATTATACATATGTTGATGAACTACAGCTCCCAAATTTAGTGTATTAGAGGTCAACTTCCGCTTATTCCCCTAATTACTATGCATTGCTGCTGGAAAAATGCAGAACAGTTTGCTGATAGCACACAGATTCAATTTCAATACAATTAGAGTCAACTTTTGCTTCTTCCCTTAAGAACTGAAATAAATCCAATGTGTGAATACATCTATGCCTAATCTGATGTCAACTTTCGCTTCTCTATCAGATTTGCAACAAAACTCGCACCTCATGGCTAACTTCTTGGCACAAGTTTAAGAAAACAAATGCATTCATTCATTCATAAGTAATCTGTCAAACAGTCGCATAAATGCATATTAAAAACTACATGGCAGAGGCTTTCTGGGCTCAAAGTCTGCAGAGTTTAGCTCATGCTAGAAGCATGAACCAAAACAAACATAAAAGTGCAGAAACAAGAGAGATCCATCGGCTCAGAATTGAGAATCTGCAGATTTCTGAAGAACAGCAGCTGGCTTCTGGTATATCGCCTTTCTCTGCACCTTCGCGGCCTCTTCTTGAGTTGTGATCAGAATGAGAATTGTGTATCTCGATTAGGTCTAAATGCCTGCCAAATCTCAGACTTTCCCCTCAAGTCTCGTGAGAGATATGATTTTTGGATGAGGGCAGTAGTGTCTTTACTACTGCAAGTCAGTATGAAATAATATTTTGTCTCCACAGTGAGACATGGAGGCCTCAGGTACTCATAAGGCCTCCACGAGTTATGATATATGGCTCGGGCACTATCTTGTGTCAAAGGCTCAGGTCAGCAGGAGCCATGGTCTGAAAGTTGTGAACTGAAACATTGATGTGGCTCGACCAGACTGTGCTAGTTCTTCTTTTATTGATATTTTGTATATATCATCAGGTCTGCTGCATTATTTGCTTGTGGTCCCTTGATGAGATTTGTAGATAGAGTCAAGGGGGACATGACTGTACAAGGGCATCACCGCCGTTGATCTCTAGAAAGAGATATGCTCGTTGAACGGTTAAAGAAAATGAAAATGATAAAGGATGGGTACCCGGAGAAGTGTTAAAAAGAAAATGTATGGCAGGGGCAAGACGAACATTGCACATTCATTTGACTGCTCCATATTGCGTAATCAAACTTCTAGTAAACACCTATGACCTAATCAAACGTAATCAAAATCACACGAAAACACACTTTTACTACAGGGATATTGATATGGTAATTGAACGTAATCAAAATCACACTCGAAAACACTTTTACCCAAGGAGATTAAACTTCATAGAATGTGTATTTCTCAACCTCTGAATGATCATCTCTGACACACAATATGTCAGTGGATCACCTACATGATTTGTCCAACATATCTGGTGAACATGAAATTGAACATCATATTTTGTATAATTAGGAAGTGAACAAGGTATCCAAATCAACATACCACATAACATGAGAGAAATGTATCCCATAGCATGACCACTTTCCACTGACATGTTTTGCCCACAAACCGCACCTGTTGTCACACTTTCGAATGTTTAGTTAGAACATGCGCTTGATAGTCAACTATTGCGATCGGGTGCTCGTAACAGGTAACTAGGTGTGATGGTGACGTTACGTAGTCCTGTTATAAAATAACATTGCCTTATCAGTCCATGCTTCATAAATGTTTGTCAAACTAATACAATCACGATTATGTGCACAAAATATTTGATGCAACTTTCCTGAGTATGTCTTACAATGGAAGTGATGGGCAACCTATATGATCCGTTAAGAACCCCATTAAAGCACTGTACTTAGTTGGCATTTATGCTACCATACTGTTTTGCATCTTCATAAGCTAGGGTCCACTTGTCTAAATCAATTTCTAACAATTTCCCATAAGCTTCAGGATTCCGTCTTTGAATACGGTCCATCTGGTGGTGGAATTTGACCTTGCGGCACTGCGACCCTACCCTCCATACCGTTGCTTTCAACTTCTTATCTTTGTAGTGTCGATTCACATTTGAACAAATGTGGCGTAGAAAAAAATGGTGCCAACCAAACTCGGAGATTGAAGGTACGTTAGGGATCAACTTAAGTATACCCGCTCCTTTATAAAAA
>JAOYMZ010090141.1:0-10861 GCA_025802335.1 Pinguicula primuliflora
AAAGGCTCAATAGACCTAAAAAGTGAGATTGGTGTCTGAAACATGATTAAAAACCATCAACGATGCTGGTGCTTTGCTGGAGTGATCTAATGAAGCATTGCTGACTGTTCCCAATTCAGTTGGAAGGTTTAGCGTAGCCCACATCCCCACCTGCTCGCTTGCCAGTATGATTGGTATTTCGACGTTAGGTATTGCAATTGCTCGGAGACGGCAAGTGGTTGGCTATCTCCTTCCGATTGAGAGACGAGCAAACGTCATTGGAATAGGAAAAACCCCAATTGAGAGACGCGCAGAAGCTTCTTTAACATTTCACCCGGCAGGTTTTAGAATCCGAGTGATAAAACTCGCCCGCAACTGAATAAGTGACCTTATGATCTTGGCCGTTGGATCGAAATCCAACGCCTACAAAGACAACTCGGGACCAAGCACTATTACTCGGCACACATCAGTCGGGATAGGAAAATTTCTCTTAGCTCTAGACCCTTTCCCTTTTGTGTACAAAATTTACATGTTTTTCCAATAAATGCAAACATATGAACATGTTTGATAGTATGCACAAAATATGCATATAGAGTTCTTCAATAATTGGGCATATACAATAAATATGATGAATTCACGACATTTAATTGCATAAACTAAAATGTAATACCAATCCCAAAAATCTTTCAGTGAGAGAATTTCGAAATCTGTATTGTTAGTTAAGGAAAATCAAGGGAAAGATTTACTTAAATCTTACCCACAATTCCGGAATTGTGCCTTACCTTGTATCTGTAAGAGATGTAAACGAAAAGATGAAAAATGTGAAAAAACAATAAGAAGAAAGATCCTTTCTCCCTAGGATGTAAGCATAGCCGAACCACGTAAATATCGTGTTCTTGTATGTGTATGTGTTAATCTCGAGTCTTCATGGTATCAAAGCAGGGTTTGAATCACAATTTCGTCATCTAACAATCCTTAGACCGTGATTGAAGATGACAGAGCAAACAGCAATTATAGAGGCGGCAAGGGTGTCAGGAGAACAACTTGCCACCATCATCGAGAGTAAACAGAACGTGTCTGTTCCAAAGGATGAAGGGGCAAACAGTGGGAGTCAGGGAGACATCATTCTCAAAGAGGTACTCAATAACCATAACTACCCAATATGGCGAAGACGGATGGAGATAGCTATCGGTGGAAGGGGTCGCATTGAACACATTATCGGGGATTCGGTTCCTCCCGAAAAAGGAGAGTCAGGATTCCACTGTTAGTGGGAAAGGGATCTCCAGGTTTATGACTGGATTATGAAGAACATGAATGATGACATTGCCCAGTAGTATATGAATTTTCCAACAGCATATGACCTATGGAAGGGTCTCATGAAGACATTCCAATCAAGGGAGGACAACCTGCAAATTTTTGATTTAACAACAAGGGCGGATAAGTTAATGCCGGGAAGCATGAGTATAAAAGATTTTTACAACAAAAGTAAAAATTTGTGTATGGAGGTAGATCTACGACGAGCGAATCTGATGAAGGATCAGGAAGATATCGTCCAGTTCAATGCTCTACAAAACGAGCATCAGCTTTTCAAGTTTCTCGATGGACTCGACGATATATTTGATGCAATTATAAGAGACATCCTAAAGGAGAATGAATTATTGGATATGGATGTTGTCTACGTCACCGTTCGGTGGAAGGCGGTGCGCAGAAACATCTCCTGACCGACGAGTCAGAACTCAGAATCAGGTATTAACCTATCGGGTCGGGCCTGGGATCTAGACTCATCTCCACCACGGGTTCGATATCTCGAGTCACGGGCAAGGGCAGAACTAGGGGGTGGCCAGCCCGTGCTACAGTTCTGGGTCGATTTTGAGTTTTCCAAAAAGCTAATATGCTCGAATTAGGCCCGTCCCAACAAAAAATTTTTTAGCCCGGGCTCAAATATGAGTCTTGTTCCGCCATTGGTCACGGGTCTGGAGCAAGCGGGTCACAAGCACCGGATGGAGAGAACGAACTGGACCGTGATGAAGGCGGAGTCCATTACGGGGTAGGGTGACCTGGGCCATCTCAGAACCAACATGCACCGCCGCAGCACATAGCTTTGACCGCCACTATCGCCCGCGGGAATCCACCACCTCAGTATGAACACCGGTCAGATTTGGGGAGGAATAATTTCCAGTCATCATTCCAGCGTGAGATGCAAATCTGCAATTTTTGTGGCATCTGGGGGCATATTCGTCGAGATTGTCAACGGGCAAATGGGATTTCATGCGGTAACAGGCAGCGACAACCAAGAAATTGGCCAGGTAGAGGTACAGTAGCGATGGGCGAGAGTCTAGAAGAAGGGACAGAAATTGAGGGACTAGCTGCGGTCGGCGACGGAAAGCAATGTACCATCACCGACCGCCATCCTCTCATTCAAGAACTATACAGAGGAAAATTTTAGGCGATGGGAAGAGGAAGAAGACGAGACGTCTCGCAAAATGGAGAGAGTGAAGGGTCACGTGGAGACAAGAGGTGCACGAATGGTGAAGCAGGTAACATCTGTACCAAGCTCTGTTCGAGCCTAGGTGCTAGGAAGTCGCCCTTCGCCTTGCCCGAATTACTACTTAGGTCGCTTAAAAGCCCGCTTAGAAGGGCGTCTAGGCCGTTTAAGTGCCGAACATAATAAATACAGGAAAGAAGGAGAAATTGGGCTTGGAAGATCCGGCCTAGTGAAGAATAAAGCAGGCGCTAGACAGGTTGGGCCCAAGTCCGCAGAAAAATTAAGTGGGTCGAAATTTTTTGGAGATGGATGCTTCGGAAAATTTGATGATGATGTCTCATATGCATTATTGGGTTCTAACTCTAAATTTCGTAATTGGATTTTTGATTGTGGAGCTACTGACACAGTTACATATGATTCTGCTGATATTATTGGTTCACAGGTGCCTCACAAGAAAATTATTAGGACGACAAATGGAGAGAGATTATCTGTCACGAAAGTAGAAACAATTGAGATAACACCATCACTCAAGTTATCCAATTGTCTCCTCGTTCCATCACTATCACACAAATTACTCTCTATTAGCCATGTTACTTGGGAATTGAACTGCACAGTACTGATGTATCTGTCCTTTTGTGTTTTGCAGGTCATTGGGCATGACAGTGAGCGGGATGGACTGTACTATGTTGATGAGGTTGAAGTCTGTGGCAGTACCCTGACAGCTACATCAGATAAGATGGGGTGGTTATGGCATCGTCGTCTAGGCCATCCCTCAGACGGTTATCTTCGGAAGTTATTTCCTAGACTTTCCTATTTTTCTATTAAGTGTGATTCATGCTCTCGTGCTAAGACCCATAGAGCATCATTTTCTACTAGTATATCTTGTGCGGAAAAACCTTTTGAACTTAGTCATGCTGATGTTTGGGGACTTGCCCCTATTGTGGGAGGAAATGGATTTCGTTTTTCTTGTTATTTGTTGATGACAACATGAGGATGTGCTGGATTTATTTTTTGAAGAATAAGTCAGAGGTTTTCGATAAATTTGTGCAATTTTATCTAATACTTCTTACTCAGTTTGGCTCGGTAGTGAATGTTTTTCGTACGGATAATGGTAGGGAATTTATCAACAAAGCAATGACACATTTTTTGTCTTCTCGGGGGCTTATTCATCAAACCACTTGTCCATATACTTCTGAGCAGAATTGAGTAGCGGAACGGAAAAATTAGGTTTTATTGGAAATTACGAGAGTTTTGATGCTAGATTATGGTGTTCCCAAGGATTTTTGGCCTGAGGCCGTTAACACTGCCACCTATCTTGTTAACCGCCTGCCTAGAAAGTATTGGATTTAAAAACTCTTGTGCAAGTGTTATCCTCGTTTACTAGGATACCCACTTATCTCATGTTACTTCCTTGTGTCTTTGGGTGTTCAGTGTTTGTCCATATTCCCAGAGATCATCGTACCAAACTAGATGCGTGTGCTCTAGAGTGTGTTTGTCGGCTATGGTGTTAATCAGAAGGGTATTGATGTTATGATCCTGTTTCGAGGTGCGTGTATACCACGCTTCATTGTGATTTTGTGGAGTCTGAGTTCTTTTATCAGACAACACCATCTAGTGGTCGGGGGAGACTGGAGGTGACCTACTAGAGTGGATTGCCCTATCCCCACTCGACATGCCTACAGTACAGCCTATCCCGCCGTCAAGTGATTCTTCTTCTCCGGATATCGAGGTATGTTCTTCTGACCTTACTGATTTATCTCACCCTACCCGTGTGGAGTCTTTTTTTGTGCAGCCTGCTGATGATGTAGCTGATGAGACTGGTGACGTAGGTACTTCTGGTTCCAGAGTTAAGGATGATGAGGGGCCTTTAGTGCCGACACGTATGCTACCTGAACGGAGCACAAGGGGTATTGCAGCAAAGAAGTACCCACCTGATCATATTCCTGTGAAAAAGAGATATCCGATGGTTAATCTGTTCAGGGGGGAGCGAATCTTTGTCAACAAGATCGTTTGTGATCTCCCTATATGGTGAGGAGATTTCAAGGAGTGCAGAAGCAGCTATGCCTATTCCAGAGTAGAAGGCTGCTATGGAAGCTGAAATGAATATCCTACGCTACGAGACAGTCATACTTGGGTGAAAAAAAGATTACATTTGAATTTCGACATGATGGCGGAACATGTATATAGTGGATACTTTATAGCATTTCTTTTATATTTTCTTTGATTCTCCATTTCCTATTTCCAAACCATCATTTAATAAGGTATCCATATAAATTAATGTCCATCAATAATTTAGGACCGCTTGGGAGAAAATAGTAATAATTGAATAGGATAAAGAAGTAAAGATTACAATTCTATGGGTAAATAAATGGGACTTTTGAAATTCATCTACCAACAGAGAAATTATAATGCTGTTGGATGATATAATTATTACTGCATACTTTGCAAACGAATTATATGCATTTTTACAGACATCAAATATTGAGATATATAATATTAATATTTGAAATCATAAATCAAATATTTGACATTGTTGAGCAATTTTGCATGCTCTCTCACAACAGTTGCCGGAATTGATCTCACGGGAAAAAAAATACATGCATCACATACTGAATTCTTATGATCCGAGTGAGTATAGGTGGTTAATTCTTAAAACCCAAATAATAACTACAAAAAAGTACAATAGATTAATAATGATGAAGTTAAGCCAACCAGAATATGAAGCTCTTAGTTTCTTGTGTGTATATTTTCCACTAGCGAATCAATTTAAGTGGCGGATAATTTTTTTTCATACAAGGGAAGTCGAAGTCGATACTGAGATTCGAATCCTTGACCTCACAAACCCACACACACTCACACCACTAGATCAAGGTGATCTCGGTAGTGGCGGATAATTTCAATAGCAAAAATTGTAAATGTATATCACAAATTGTGTCAAATAGGAGTATCCATCACCATTACTAATTATTAAATGAAGATATCTATAATCATGTAATGAATTGTCACATTGAAATGGTCAAATCAATATTCCCATGCCATACTTATAAAAAAAAATATTCCCATGCCATTTTCATGCCTCCGCATGATAAAGATTGCAATATTAACCTTTTAAATGAAAAAGGGTTCCTAGGGTTCCTTCATTGTTATTCTCATAGGCTTTTATGATTCATTTGATGGATCTACTCTATTGAAGAAAGTGTAGGGTTTTTTTTTTGAATAGGGGAATTTCTATTCAATACTCAAAATCTCTTTTGGTCATGAATAAATGAGTCAAATAATATAGCTCTATCTTCAATTAGAGACTATAGAAGATTTGCAACATTTATTGCATCCTTGTCCAATTGAAACTAGCTACCATTTCATATTGTCGTAGAAAGTTTTGTGATCCGCCACCTTATCCAAAAAAAAAAATCATGCACAATGGATTAATAAAGAATGATGTACAAATTTATACACGCATCAAAATTCGGCACCGATGAAAAATTTATATACAAAGATCAAGAGCACCATGTTCCCGCATAATTTTGATGAGTTCGTCGCCAATAATTTGAGTAGACATATTTACCTTGAGTTAAGCAACTTTTTGTGATGAAGTTGTGGGAACTGTGTGAAATCGGTGTGGTCAAATTCAGTGATAATAATCTGAATTATTATATAATATATATTTCATTTTTAATGGGGCACGTTTCTCCAAACTTTTGAGCCTGTGATTGTGAACCATTGGGTATGCATCAATGAAGAGAAATTACAGCATTTCTATACCGGACGAAGGAAGCATACGAATGGCGGACGAATACCACGTGGGAATAGATTAAATACACTGCTGTGGCCCCCCACACAAATTCAATTCATCTTGCAGCGCCACCTGGTCTTCGTCCGCTATTCTTGGCTAAACCTTCGTCCTGCATAGAATTTTTCGAGAAATTATATACATAGCATCATTAAAACCCACTAAAATCTCACTCCTACTCACAAAAAATTTTGTTGGGTCACATCGAGGTATGTGTGGGACCCACATACATGTGTTGTGGGATTGGGATGTATGTATTTGTAGTGGAGTGTATCCTGAAAATAATTTTTCCATCCTGTTGAGGGGTAGTGATATGATTGCATACATCCTATCCTCCCCAGATCCTACTTATGGGCACAATTTACTGAGTATGTTTGATTTGGTGTTTGTAGTGGGATGTATCACCCTCATCAATGATAACTTAAACAAAATGATATGAACATAACTAGAATGTGGATCACCTCATAGAGAGTGCAACACAATTTTTGGATTGTTGTTATTGAATACTAATGAAATTGCAACCACCAATAAATAGCTTATACATAAGAAATCAAAATACTCATAATCCGACATATTTTGGCGACTCCATCATCAAAGATTTCTCAACCCTAAGGGAAGGAATTTTAAAAATTCTTGGCGATGAAATCGTCAGAATCACGCCGACACAAGGCTTTGGTTTCCTATTATAAGATTTTCATTGATAGTTTCAATTCCGATAATTTGTGATGAGAATTGTTTGAAATTATGTTGTTATGGAAAATAATGTGCAAGAGCTGATCATATTGCACAAGTGTATATCCAAATATTTTGGTACATAAGATATGTTATAAAGCACTACATTTTGGCACTATTTTTGCACAATTGACCACTTGTCATGTGTTGCTTAGTGTAAAAATATACTTATATTTTTTGGTAGGGAATTATGGTTGTATTTTTAACACCCATTTGGATTGTGATGAGTTCTAAATCATGCTAAAATGGTGAGCAACTAAGTTTATGGACAAATACATTGGAAAAGTATTTTTCAAAAAATTTGGCAAATAAAAAAGGGGATTGTTTGGTCTACAAAATAAATGATTACAAAATTTTTAAATATATAAAATTACGCCGTTTTAAAGAATTACAAAATTTTGTGCGACCACTTTATATAGTTATGTGATTGAGCTTTACAAAATTTATAATTTCAACCTCAAAACAACATAATTATTGTAAATATAACATTTTTGTAAATAAAAAAAAACAATCCTAAAATGGCGCCCCTATTGTATTCCTTATTATTGCATTTTGGTTGTACGGTACATGAGTTTTTTGTGGAGACCAATTCATTTCTGTACACTGGTTTTCAGTTACACTTGTAACTGATTTTCCCGGTTTGTTTGGAAAACGCCGGTCACCTAACCGGCTATCGCCGGTCAAGGCCACTCGTCGACGTGGCAATCTCTCATTCGCTGTCCATCTGTAATCATTCCTCCATACGATCCCGATCCCTCTTAACGGCATCGCCAGTGCCTGTCCCCGTTAACGGAGTCTGGACCACATGGCACGGGGAACCCTATCGCTAAACCTACACCGTTGGATCAAATATCCCGCATCCTTTTATTAATTTCCTCTTTTGCCCCTTTCACCTCCTCAAAAAGTCCGGTTGCATAGCAGTGGGGGAAGTGAGGTTTAGAGAAAAAGGGAACTGAGCTTTCAGAAGTTTGATCGACGGCTCCGCACACACATACGCATTTTTACACGCACTTATATACATATATATAGGCGTGTGTATGCATTTAGGCGAAGGCGGATATGGCGGAATGTAAGGAGAAGAGTCGTGTGAGTGTTGAGATGAAGAGAGATGGCGCGGCGGCAGAAGAGGCCGTGCTGGTTTGCAATCGGAAACGGAAGTACTGCCCTGACGTTGTACGTGAGTGCGGCGGCGAGGTGGAAGAATCGGCGGCGAACTCGATGCTGACGGCCGCGTCGAGGACGTCTGGTTGCTCGAAGGTTGATGGCGAAGCACACGGAGGTGCGAAGAGGAGCTGGACGGAGACAGATCTGGAGGTGAAAGTTGGAAATTGAGACTCGTCATTTCTTTCGTTTGTTTTTGTTTTAGATTCTAAAAGTTTAACTGCAGCTTGTTTCGGAAGAGACTGGCTGATTTGGCTTTTGATTTTTTGCCAGGATGTTGATTCCAGCTCCGAGAGCTTTGAAGTGGTAGCTGAGAGTGCTCTCAGGTGGATAAAAAATGAAATGCTTCCAGTTTTTTGTACCTTTGCTTGTGGTGAACTTCTCTTGGTGTATATCACACTGCGTTTATGAATCGCTGCATAGTTGTTCGATAGAATTCGTACCTCTTTCCTTGTAGTTTTCATTTGCGAATTCTCAAGTCGTATTATCCAATTTTCGACCTTACACTTTTGATTCATGTTCTTGACTCTTGAGGAACTTCTAATCATTGCGTTCTACTTTTATTTGACAGTAGAGGGGCTAGCTCAACAACAAGCGAACTCTGTGGAGACTCCGAGGATTTCTCCATTCGGTCGCCATCCCGGATCTCTGGTGAGACTCCTCGCCGGAAACTCCCATCCCTCGTGGCGGACGGGATGCCATCGGCGGCTGAGCTAGAGGATTTCTTCTCGGCGGCGGAGAAGCTGGACCAGAAACGTTTTGCCGCAAAGTGAGTCCTCAGTACACCTTCTATCTTTTGTCATTACACGGACGGGACCGATATTTCACGGCGGCGTGGCGCACATTAAGGCCTCCCGCCCTCAAAATGCACACCCCGCTCATTCTAGCCCCTCCCCATTGATTATCCTCACAACTGAAAATGGAAACCGCAGTAATTTCGTTGATTGAATGTGGAAATTTTGGCATCATTTTTTCAGGTATAACTACGACATACTGAAGGACGTTGCATTAGAGGGGAAGTATCAGTGGGTTCGTTTACGGCCTTAATGGGAGATGATTACTCGAAGAAGAAACAAGGCATCTTTGGATTCCATTTTGGAAGTTTTGTTTTCTTTTTTTTTCGTCAGTAAAATTGAAATTCACCTTATCAGGAAGCTCCATGTGCATAGGCCATTCTCGCATTTATGTAAAGAAAAAAAAGAGGTTTATGGTAAGAAGAGCAGGTGATGATATTACTTCCACTTCTTTGTTGATTGATTCCAATTCAAGTATTACGGTTACATTAATCTAATTATGTCTTTGATAGAATTCGAAGGTTGGATGTTGGACCGGTTCTAGAATTCTAATCCAAAGTCAACAAATCATTGTAAGATATTGATTATGACAAATGAAAATGTATGGATCTTACTTCAGGATCCATTTTTCTATACTAATTACTATGAATCCAACATTCAAAACATAATTTCACTTCAAAACTACATGGGCCCTAATTATATAGAAGGGATAATATGGTTTGACCTTGAGATCGGAAAATGATATGGAGAAGGAAAATTCTGCAGGAAAAATACAAGAAAAATACATGTCAATATATTATTGGTATGAACATTAATTGTGGGTCACCACATAACCAATAGCATGCTGCCCAATAGTTTACTGCGTTTTTCCTGCGGGAATTTTCCTTCTCCATATCATCTCCCCCTTGAGATCATTGTTCTAGAAAGTTTCAGGCATTTACTGAGCTGTCAGGGCCAGGCCAGTATAGCACTTAGGCGTCTTTAGCGGATGTTTAGGCAGCATTCAAGCTCGGTGGAAAGCGATGCCTGGACAGAATAAGCGACCGCCTTCTAGAACATAACATCCCTTAATAGTATCACTATTCCTTGATGCAAAAAATCCAAATATCAGTACAAAGAAAAAATGAAAATTCTCCACCATTGCTCTATCCTCCCTCCCTGGGAAGTACAGTACAATCTCTTGTTTGTGCCTGGTATGATGAAAAGCTGCAATGCAAATCTCCTTGTCAGATAGAGGCTGTGGGCTATGGGCTGTGTTGCAACAGTGCTCTGCTTGCTGGCTCGGGGATATAAAGCGAAGGCGGCAGAGAAACACAACACTTACACATTACCCTACGTTGCAAAGGCGGGACCGAACTAACAATAACAAGAAAGGGTAGAAAAGCAAAAAAATAGTGGTCTTGGTAATATTTTTTATTAAGGACCCCCAATTTTTTTAGAGGGCTGCTATTCATACAAAAAAAAATCGGACCGAATTCAAATCGAAATAGGTGGAAAGGACAAGTTTACCCCTTAATAAGCACAGCAACACTTGCAAGTGTAGGGGTAAAATCGTCTTTTTACTACTATTCGGTCTAATAATTCGGTTTAATGATAGTACAAACAGCATTTCTCATTTTTTTATAGTAATGGTCTCTCTCAGCTTTCGATTCCTTTAATTTTTAATTGTGATGCACGTGTGTTCATATCAATTGGGTAGATTCATTGATTCATACTCTTATCTATTCATTGGGATAATGCACTGAATATGATGCAAACATGCAGTTTTCTATTGCTCCTATTCATTGGATTCCAATGTAACTAATAATACTTTACAACACATTATCTTTTTAACGATAAAATCAAGACTTAATTTTTTGAGTTTGGTCGTGAGTTCCATGTGCTTTGGATCTGATGCGCAAATAGTTTATCCAATTTTTC
>JAOYMZ010090152.1:0-10861 GCA_025802335.1 Pinguicula primuliflora
GATCAACTGGCCAGAAGGTTTCTACAGAACGGGATATTGGATGGAGGGCTCTCAAGAGATGACAGCATGCGGGCTGAGATTTGAGGAGTTCACATTTAGGAGGAAAATGTGTTCTTTTATTTATCCCTTTTTCTGAAGAGAAAAAATGTGGGATGTGATAATATTTAGGCAAATTGATCATGTTTCTGACTTTTTCTTTCATGAACAAGCTTACAATATTAAGGGGAAAGGGAGCCGCTGAGGACACTAATATTGTATTTCACATATGGAAGCATTAGAGAACAAAAAAAAATTATATGAGGATTTGTGTTTTGACATCAGCCACACATGTATGATCAGTTTATTTTTATTTTTTTTCAAATACAACTGATGGAAAAAGCCATAAATACAAAATTTTTACACCTAATCAAGGTGGGTCAAAAATTACAGGCCCGGGTATGATGATAGTGGTAGCTATTGGCACAGATCTGCTGTGTGTATAAGCCAACGGATAAGTAAGGGGAGGAACCCTCTGTATATCCGGAGATGGAGGCATTATTGGATCCTCGTCAATGAGCAAGACGTTTGCTGCCAATCCCAACCCTCTCTTGACAAGCATGTCTGCCACTTGATTTTCACCCCGTATCTGGGTTACTTTGGATCTGAGGTGAAGGTTATCTTCCTTCCTCGTTTATGGCTACGAGGCTGTCTGACATAATCTTGACATTCGTAAAATTTCTGTCCAAGATGAGTTCCACACTCTTGGAAATAGCCATTAACTCAGCCAAAGCAACAGCACAAGGGCTAAACTGCATCATGAGTCCATACATGCTAAACTGAATCATGTGTACATCCTTTGTATGGACATATTGGAACTGTTAAAATGGTTTTGAATTTTGTCGAGGTAATCTGTGTGCTTTAGCACCATATGAAGGAAAAATGTTTCAGTCCCGAATGTAACGACCGGATCCGTCCTGGGTTATAATTATAACCGTCGAATGTTGATCTGACGATCAAGATTATAAGTAATTTAAATGATGGTGACCTTAGTAACAAAATTCAATAATCACAATTATAACTTGGGACGTAGACCAGATCCCATTGTATATCTCATGTGCAGATCAAAGCTTGGCCTCTCTACAAGTTTACTGAGATTCTGCTACTAAAAAGGGTTCAAAGATGGATTCATTTCAAAATAATACTATGGCTGCGTTTAACAAATCTGACTGATAATGTGACTGATGACTGATAAGGTGACTGATGAGGTGACTGATAAGATGGCCTGATAAGGTGACTAATTTGATTAAACTTGTTTCGCAAATTTACCTGATAATGTGACTGATTTGCGTAAAATGACATAAAAGACATTATTTTATATTGTTATTGTATTTTTAACAATTTTCTATATTATAATTATTATTAAATAACAAAAACGTTTTTTTAACTTTAATAATTTTAATTTATTGTTTAAATAAATAGTTATTATTTTAGATATTAATAATAAAGTTTAGAACAATAAAAATAATATACTTATGGTATAGACGTATAGGTATATAAAATCAAGGGTAAAATTGAAATCAAAGACTTATAAGTCACCTTATTTTTAAATCAGGCTGGAAAAATACCTTTTCAAATCAGTCACCTTATAAGTCATAAAGTGGACGTTCACATAACAGACTTATTTTATCAAACTGACTTTTGCAGAAGGACTTTTGCAGAAGGGTGTGTTTGGGAGAGCTTATGCTTTTGCAGAAGGACTTTTGAATATGCAAGAATAATTATCACATTTAAATTTCGAATTAATTTCAAAATTGCCACTGAGAAAAACCATTCAAAAGCTACTCTTACCTAGCTTATGGCTTTTAGCTTTTTTCTGACTTTTTTGTAGATAAACCAAAGCAAAAACTGATTTACCAAACACTGCAAAAACAGCTTATGCTGTGAAAAAGGCAAAAGGAGCTGTCTAAAACACTGCCTTATAAGGCAAAATTGACTGATAAGGTGACTTATAAGTCGACGCTAGACAGAGCCATGTAAACCAGAGACTCCTATAAAGAAGCAACCAATTCTATCAGATCCTGTAATAACCCACTGTGAACGGGAGAATGCACATGTTTCATAATTTAAAAAAATCAAGAGAAAAGACTGGCAATAGAGTATACCAGTCAGATGACAGACGTAATATACAACAAACGTAAATATACTGATTCCCCAGAATAAGAAAAACCCTTCAAAATTCATAGTAAAGATTTCTCTTAAATGTAAACCTTGTGTGTATCCTGGTCACAAACGGAAACCTGCTCTCCCAACATGCTTCACTTTCGCCACTGTTAGAAGCTGTCATAGGAACAGGAAAAAGAAAAAGAAATCAAAGATGGCATAGGTATTATTAGAAGTAACCAAGAACCTTCATCATTCAATTCCAGTATAATTCCTTAACAAGGGCAAGTGGTCAAGTATCTATTCCTTAGGCGCGTACTGAGACTACATATATGAGAATCACTACACATACTTACTCGTTTTTTACTTAATTATGTATGTAAGTCAAAACGACGTCATTTTGACTCGTTTTGATTCAACACATGTCAAAACGACGTCGTTTTGATTATAAGGATTAAGTATATCTAGCATTATTCTACGAGAATGAATGATCTAGGACTCAATTGACATTTCATTCTTTCCAAATCAACTTAATGGAAGATGACAAAATGAACCTCAATATAATAAAACTTAGATCTTTGACACTGCATGAACGATAAAGTGAATGCATAGAATCCGAGGAAGCTCCCCCCTCCGGCATCTATTCTATCTATTTCACACAAAAAAAAGTTAGATATTAAGAGAAAGCTTAACTGCGCACAAGTAACAAGGTACAACATGGAGTAACATGGCCGGATTAATACTGCCCTATATTCCACAATGCCTTATTTACCTCTGTTAGGGGGCTAATTATTGATTTCTTATGCACCAATCAAAATTTTGTTGCAGCAACATGAAAATTTCTTTGGCTTTTTTACTAGAGTATTAGCAAAAACGAGCACACTACAATAGTTTTTTTTTTATAACGGAGGGAACCCTACCGAGGTAGGTAAAAACAACGCCCTACCGCAATAGTCTGCAAACCACGGTAGGGAGGTAACGCACACTTGCAAGCCGTATGTGATAGGCTCATGTCGATAAGGGGTTGAACCCATGGCCTTTGAGTGCAATTGTCACCCTTAAGACCATTAGGACAACCCCTCATTGAGTGCAATTGGAACGCTACAATAGCTTTCAATTGATATGTATTAAAAATAGGTGACCAGAACTCAAACATGAAAGAAAATTTTCAAGATGAATATAAGTCAGAGCAGCTAAGTACAGAAAAAGATTAAAGTTGTGAATGCCTAAGTCATGCTTGACATAATCCAAATGATATTACTTCAGAATACGGTTCATTATCTTATATACTAGATTACTGTCCTCATCCATCGTGGCTTCATAGCAATAGCTGGAAGGGCATAAATGATGTCGGCACGAGTCAAGAAGTCATCTTTCAACATTGCAAACTAATCCTGAAGAATCTAAAACGATTGAAGGAAAAAAGACACTTGGGAAAGTCAACAATTAACGTTCAAACAAAAGTAATTACCAGGATAAATTAATTATGCTGCCCCGGACCCTCACCACCCGAGTCTGATCCTGATCCTGATCCAAAACCAAACCCTCCAAACATCCAGGGTAATGTTATCGTGTACCTCCTCTGCACCACCCTTTGCCCATCTGAACCTCCAGCAGTAGAAACCTCGCCATGATTCGAACCATCACTAGCTCGAGCTTCGCTCCCGCTACGGTTATCCCTGTTCTCATAATCTGCGACATCAGTTGGAAGTTCATACCGGCAAACTGGGCAAGAGTTATGCAACTCAAGCCATGGGAGAATGCATTCATCATGATAAGCATGCTTGCAGGGCATCTGCTTCACAACCGTTCCCATCTCAAAGTCATCCTTACACACAGCACACTGCGCCAACTCTGACTTCAGCAATTCCTCATCAACCTTAATATTTGGAAGAGCCTCCACGGCGGACTTGGAGGCCGGCGGGGTTCCATATCTGTTGGGATCATTCTCAGCCAACTGCTGGATTAATTGCTCAAATCCAGGCCCAACAAAATAGTCTCCAATATTACCAGAACCAGGAAAAGAAAACCCTGCGAATTGCGGACTATCCTCAAATACAAACTGATAATCAACGCCGCTTTCGCGGCGATTAGCCAGAAGATTCATCAAGTACGTAGCCGGGTCAAATGCACCCGGGCCGAATAGGGAATCTCCAGCAGAAACAGAGCGTGAGAGACCGACAGGATTTCCGGGCGTAAGGATATTGGAGAGAAACAGCGAGAGCGGGTCGGGCAAAAAAGCCTCCGGTATGGCGGTACTAAGATTAGGGTTTTGAAATTCCTCCACGAAGCCAGAATTGCACGAAGGACAGAGAATATCAACCCCTGGTGATGGGGTGATATGAATCGTACGCTCGCATTGATGGCAGAAGTAGATCTGCGGACCGCCGTCCGCCACCGTGACTCCGCTTGACGCCATTGCCGAGGGCAAATGATAAAAACACAGAACTCTTTTTCGCGGAAAATAGAAAAGCCTTTATTTTCTCAATTATAATTATTTAAATCCATTGTTTTATGTGAGAAGTGATATATAATACAATCACATTCAAATATGGAACGACATCTACTGATTATATAAAATATTGTATAAAAAAATTGATAAGTACCATTTTCGTATATAATATCACCACTTTTATCCTCGTCAATCGTCGCCCAATTAAGTGTTTTAAAATTATATTTAATGGAAATATTGGACTTAATTTTTCAATTAAATGCTGACAAGTTAAAGGTGGTTTAAAAGTTGTCCGAAAATTTGATAAATAGAACAAATAGAATGTTAAATGTTTATTTATTTATAGAAAGATATTATAAAACACGATCTTAACGAATGTGTTACATTTTCAAAAATTAGAGTATTTATATGAATGAAGAAATAAGAAAAAAATTCATCACATACACAAAAAAAATAAAAATATTCAACCTTAAAATGCGGAGAATAGTGGTTGGTGATACCACAAAAAAGTATTTTTTTTAGTGAATAGAGAAAAAAAAATTATTCATGATTATTAAGATAAAATCTTGTATTGTAATATTAATAGTTATATATTATGATCCAATTCATCTTGGATTTCAATTTTATTAATTAATAATTATATTTTTAAGATGAGATTGATCATAATGATTATATCACAATACACTCCTCCGACTCAATTATAACTTACCAAGATTTTGATGTATTCTACATGGGGATGATATTATTTGTATCCAATCGGCACATGTATCTAATAGTTAAGAGTACAAAAAAAATTCTAAAATTCGAATTCGAACCGATCGATTATCCGAACCGATCTGAAGTATTTTGTATTTTATTTTTTTAAATTTTTTTAGCCCCTTGGTTATTGAGCTATGTAATTGCCAAATTTGGCAATCTCTTCGAAGAAAAATAACAAACAGAAGGCTAGTGCAAGAAATAAGAGAATGTATTGCTACTACTGTATTTTTTAAATATATTTTTTGAGGTAGTACAAAGATTCGAACTTTTTACCTCATACGCACTCACAGCATTAGTTCAAGGTCATCCGAAAAATTACACTAGTTATAATTAAATTAAAATTATATTTACAATAAAAATTCTAAAATTGTCACTCATTTCTTATCCTAATTGCAAATGCTGAACAGAACACGAACAGATGGTCGAAGGAGAACCAGGAAACAAAACTTCTTATCTTCTTAGAGTTGAAACTTGGTGCAAAGTTGAAAATAAGATTTGCTTCACGATTTTAAGTTGTCTTCCTCTTCAAATGTGATATGCTGTAGTATTGCATTGTCGCTGTTTTATTTTATAACATTTCGTACTATTGTATCCGAAATTCGATCTGATCCGATCTAATCCGAAGTCCAAAATCCAAATCCAAAATCTGATTAAAATAATCTGATTTAAATGGATTGGATATGATTATTGTTTTTCAAAATCTGAATTTGAAAAAATATCCGAATCCGATCCGTTTGCTACCCTACTAATAATATTGTTTTCATTAGAAAGAGAAATCATTTGTATACATATATTTGAGACCATTGGTAGGCAAATATTTATTAAGGATTTGTGAATATGATTGTGTTTGAAGGATTGGGAATTGGGATAGTGGTTATGAGAGTAACAATTGTACTCAAAGATATAAATTCGTTTTTTCTAAGCGACATGAGCGTGTCGCATATGATTTGTCAAGTGTAACTTAACACACTACTCTGCTTTGCACAATATTGTGATAGAGTATTGGATTTACGTTATCATAAAAAAAGAATATGATTGTATGATTATTGTATCTTGTATGTATACATAAACTAGCTTCAATACCACCCACATTAAAATGGTGTCTTAAGATCTATATATTGAAAGAGCCCAGGAGACGACAATGGCCTGCCCTCACCGACCCCCAAAACTAATGCTGTTTTAGTCCACATAATTTTCTGTGGAAGAGTTGTTGTCAGTTTTTTTTTGTAAAATTTTATTATTATTTTAATAAATTTTTCATCTTTACTGCAATCTGAAATATCCGTCAACCCACTTATCGTTTGTTGAAACGGAGGTCACCATAATTATCAGCGCGCCGCGCGTTTCTATATGACTTCTTTATACAATTTCTTCGATGTATTTATTATTTAATTATAATTTTTTGTAATAATTGAGCTAAAATGATCTAATTTTCCCTGCAGCCCGCACACATCGCATTTTTCGTAAATGTATTTATGGTGGTCATGCCTTTAAAGCATGGATTATATCTAGAATCCGATGTCCATTAACCCCACTTATATTTAAATAATCCCCCAACATTGGTCCAATAACAAAGCCTAAAATGAAAAGTGGGGAAGATTTATTGATAGATTGTGACCAACAAGTTCAGATCATATGGTCATCTATCCTAGATTAATTCTAATTGTAACGGTTACTTATATTTAAAAAATCCTCAAACATTGGTCCAATAACAAAGTCTAAAATGAATAAAAGTGGGGAAATTTATTGATAGATTGTGACCAACGAGTTCACATCTTATAGTCAGCTATCCTATGATCAATTTTAATTGTAGTCGTTGGATTTTAATCTGATGGCTATAATATGTTCGCTATTTTAACCACAAATTCCAACTGGGAAAATGAAGTCCTACTTGTGGATGGCAATTTCGAAACCCTTCTCTCTCCCATGGATGGCGATTTACGACCGGACACACACTGGATTTAAAGGTGACAACACGGCACAAAATTCTCCTGCTCTGGTGGAAACTTTATCAATAAAAATTAAGCCTTCATTTTCTGACAGTATCGATGGGTCTGTCACCCTCGATTCTACAATATTTTGTGACATTATGTTCACACCACCACGCTATAGAATTAAGCCTTGAAAATTCGGATAGTAAAACAAGTAACAGTGCCAACAGCGATGGGTTGATGGATTCAACCGCAATGGATTGATGAATTCGACGACGACGAGTTGATGGATTCAACGGCAGATTCAACGATTAAGAGATTCAACGCCAGATTCAACGGAATGAGATTCAATGGCAATGGGGAGTTGTGATAGGAGGCACAACACATTTGTAGAATTTGGGGCACAAGTAGTCTTTCGTTCATTCATTCTGATATTTATACAACTTACGGGAAAAGACCTAAATGCCCTTAATAAACTACCAACATTCCCCCTCAAGATGGACGACAGATATCGAATAAGCCTATCTTGTTGCAAAATTGTGACAAATTAATAGAGATAAGTCCTTTGGTGAGACAGTCAGCTACTTGCTCCTTTGTGACCACATGCATCAACTCTAACAATCTACTATTCAACTTCTCTTTGATGAAGAACCTGTCGATATCCACATGTTTGGTTCTATCGTGTTGAACATGATTGTTGGCAATACTAATTGCATCCTGACTGTCATACCACAACATCATCTCGATTCATTGCTTCAACTTGAGCTCTGACAACAACAGCCTCAACCAAAACATCTCAGCAACTCACAAAGCCATCGCTCAATAATCTGCCTCAGCTGTGGATCTTGCAATCACCTGTTGTTTATTACTCTTCCGTGAGACCATGTTACCTCCTACAAATATGCAATACTTTTAGGTCGACCTCCGGTCATCAACACAACTCGCTCAATCAGTGTCATAGAAACCCTCAATGTCTAAGTGACTACTCTTCCTGAAACTCAGCCCCTTTCCAGGTGCACTCTTTAGGTACATCGGAATATGATACACAACAATAATATGATCCTCCTAGGATCACGCATATAGCGACTCACCACACTAATAGCAAATGCTTTGTCAGGTACAGTGTAAGTCAGATAGATCAGTCTACCCACCAACCTTCGATATCTCTCCCGAGCAACTGTTCTCCCCTATCTGCTCTCAACTTGACTTTATAGTCAATAAGTTGATTGATGCCTTACATCCCAGTAACAGTGAAGAGGTCTAATGTATACTTCCTCTGTGGTAGAACTATCTCATCTACTCTATGTACAATCTCAATCTCAAAGAAGTAACCTATCGATAGTCCATGCCTGTCATAGCTTTTTGAAACCTATCAAACCATGCTCGGGGAGACTGTTTAAGTTCATAGAGAGATTTCTTGAGTTGAACCACCTTACTCACTTTGTCCTTGGTCTCAAATCAAGAAGATATCTCCATGTACACCTTCTCAAGCAAATCGTTATGAAGAAATGCATTCTTCACATCAACCTAGTGCAACCTTCATCCTTCATTGACTATCAGGAAGACAAGTGTTCTCACAGTGATCATCTTTGCCACGGGCTCAAAGGTCTCATCATAGTCTATGTCGTATATCTGACTATAGAAATGATAAAATACATCTTATTTTTGCACATCAAACACACCTCTCTCACACAACATTAAAAATGGAGCCCACACAAGCACACACACCATGGTGTGTGTTGTTGTGATTATGAGGTGTGTTTGAGGTGCAAAAATGAGGTGTGCAATTGGGGCCCTAGTCTGATTATATCCCTTTGCCATCAGTCGTTTCTTATAGCGTTCAATGCGTCTCCCAGGATTGTGCTTCAAGGTGAAGACCCACTTGCACCCAACAACTATCTTCCCTGGTCGTAGTGTCACTAACTCTCAAGTCTTGTTTTTCTCAAAGGCTCCAAGTTCTTTAAATATAGCTATCTTCCACTTTGGATCAGTCTTGCAACTTGTCACGAGTTAGGAATAGAGACCCTGTCCAATGATGTAGTGAATGCCTCATGTGGAGGTGACAAATGAGAATATAACACATAATCGGTAATATCATAATCATATCAATCAGGAGGAACTTCCACATTAATGCAAGAGGATCTCTGCATTGTAACAGGCATAGGAAAAGAGGAAAGATGAACCATATCACTTGTGGGATCAGAATCAAAGATGGGAGTCTCCAGAGAAGGGATAATAGAACAAGGGATAAGACTTATACTCACAACACTCCTAAGCCCAATACTACCACTCACAACTCCACCACCATCACTACCTCTCACAACTCTGCCTCTACTATTGACATATATAACACTGTCACCAGCATCACTCTGCTCTACCTCTCGCCTCGAATTGCTAATATCCTGCACCTCGCAAAAAGGTGATGCCACATCTGCATAATAAGGCTCATGCTTTTAGAATGTGACATCCATAATCACAAAGTCTTTTCTCAATAGGAATCCAACATTGATAACCCTTCTAGGTTGATGAGTACCCAACAAAGACACACATCACAGTCCGTGAATCCAACTTGTCGACAGACGGCCCGCAATCATGAACAATGCAAACACAACCAAAAATCTTCAGTGAATGAAGTAGGTTGTTACTCGCACCAGAGGACACCTCAATGGGAATCTTCAATTTAACATGCACAAGGGTATTCTACTGAACAATAGAGCAACTGTCAGCATTGCATATCCCCATAAGTACTTTGGAATATTAATTGCGATAATCATGGTGTGGACAAGCTCAAGAAGATGTCTGTTCTTTCATTATACAACTCCGTTCTGCTTGGTGTATAAGGATATGTGGTCTGATGAAGAATGCCTTGTGAGGACAGATACTCACTAAATGAGAGATTAGAGTATTCAGTTCAATTATTAGATCTCATGACTTTCACCTTACCAAACCGAGTCTGCACTCTCTTGTAAAAATTCTTAAAACAAGTAAACACATCACTCTTAATTCTTCATCAAATAGAGACAGGTGCCACGGGAGTGGCATTCAATGAATGACACAAAGTATCGAACACCATCCATAATTGTAGTAGAACAACTCCCCCAAACATCAAAATGTATCATATAAAAAATATGAGAGCTTCTATGCCCAACACTCGGCTAAAAACTCCTGTTATGGTTTCCAATCTCGCACGCATCACAGACCAACTTTTCCTTATTCTCCCTCTCAGACAAAGTTGGATATAAACGACCCAGAACACCAAAAGAAGTATGACCCAGTCGTCTATGGTGAAGCATCAACAAGTTCTCCACTATTCTCCCCTGTCAACAGAACTTATCACAATAGATGAGAGAGCTGAGTCCAGTCCATCACGATCTAGATACCACAAACCTCATTGGAAACTGGCAGTCAAAAGTATCATGTCTGTCATCTTCTCCTGAAACGTTACCTTGAGAATGTCAAAATTAACAATACACTTTAATTGTTGGATTATTGCACTAATGAATTGTTAAATCGAATAATAGATGCGGAATTGTAAAGAACACAATGATTTTACGTGGTTCGGCAACTGCCTACTCCACGG
>JAOYMZ010090163.1:0-10860 GCA_025802335.1 Pinguicula primuliflora
AAGCTCGTGAGCTCGGCTCGTGAGCTCGTTCGTGAGCCTGTTCGCGAACATGTTCGTGAGCTCGGCTCGTGAGCTCGCGAACAGGCTCGCGAACCGCTCGCGAACAGGCTCGAACCGAACTCGAACACCGAATTCGGCCCGTTAAGCTCGCGAGCCGGGCTCGAGCTCGGCTCGTTTACAGACCTAGTTTGGGGTAGCATTCTTCATTTTTTATCGGCAACATTTAGAGAAATGCTAGCTGACCAGAACTTTTAGCCCTAATTGAACCATATTTTATTATTATATCTTTTTTTAATTGAGAATAATAATTCCCCACGTGATCTTGTCAAAAAAACATCACTAACTGAGTAACTAACGTCTAACGTTCTTTTCTTCCCCAACATTCTTTTCTCCCCTGCATTCTCTTCAATTATTTTCCTATTTTTTAGTATATATAAATTTAAATTTTAATTCTTTTTCCAACCGTTTTTAAAATCGAATTTATTTAAAAATCGCTCTGCGTTCACTAAAACAGAAACTATCATAATTATCAGTATGTCGTATGGTTCGATTAAAGATGTCATTTGATATGGTTTCAACATACTTTATTATTAAGGATTTTAATTTTTCGGCGGCGAAGCCGCCGTAATATAAATTGTTATCTTTAAATAAAGTTTAGCATTTATGATTTATAGAGTTTGAGTTCATCATTTAGCTTTTTAATTTTTTGACAGCAAAACCACTGTAATATTAATCGTCGTTCAATAAAGTTTAGCATTTCAAGTTTCTTTAGAGTTTGGGGTTCATCATTTAAGGTTTTAGTTTTTTGGCGGCGAAACCGCCGTAATATTAATAGTCGTTTAATAAAATTTAGCATTTTGAGTTTTTAGAGTTTTGGGTTCATCATTTAGGGTTTTAGTTTTTCGGCGGCGAAGCCGCCGTAATATTAATTCTCGTTAAATAAAGTTTAACATTTGGGTTTATAAAGTTTGGGTTCATTATTTAGGGTATAGTTTTTCGCCGGCAAACCAACCATAATATTAATTCTCGTTAAATAGAGTTTAACATTTGGGTTTATAGAGTTTGAGTTCATCATTTAGGGTTTTTAGTTTTTCGGTAGCGAAACTGCCCGTAATATTAATTATCGTTAAATAAAGTTTAGCATTAAGTTTTTTAGAGTTTTGGGTTAATTACATAGGGTTTTAGTTTTTCGACGGCGAAGACGCCGTAATATTAATTGTCATTTTTAATAAAGTATGTCGAAACCATATCAACTGACGTCTCTAATCGAACCACACAGCGTGCTGATAATTATGGTAATGTCCGTTTCGGTGAACGATGAGCGATTTTTCGTATAAATCCAATTTTAAAAATAGTAGGAAAGATAATTAAAATATAAATTAATATATAATAAAACAAATAAAATAATAAAACAAATACACGTGTAGACATAAAAAAAAGGTGGAACATGGCCCGTGTGGGGTGAGAGCTTACTTACAACAATAAAAGAGAAGGAACTCAAACGACATTGCCTGCATAGAAACATGAATAAAACGACCTGTCCCTACTATTCTGGAATAGTAGTAGGGACAGGTAGTATCATCCAATTCGAAATGCTAAGCTTACCTTTAATTATCTACGTTCAATTGTATATTAGGGTCATATAATTATTTATGAGTGATTAGAATGTTAGAATTAATACATTCATATTGATTTGGACCCACAATATATCAAATGTCGACGTATATAATTATGTAAGATTGACATTATTGGCAGACTAATCATACATGATTTGATTTAACATATTATGCATTCCTATAACTACTAATACTTAAAATGGGCTGATGACATTTCACTTTATCATTTATGTCGAAAAAAAACTCTTCTCGAACATTTTGGAATTCGAAAACTTGTAGTAGAAAACAACCTTCAACATGTTAGAAAAGAATTCTTCAAACACGCATAAGAACGAAGTTGCTCCGGTGGATTGAACAATTGTCGATATCATAAAGGAAATCATTCTGACGCGGCAGGCCCAATCTATTTAACTGTTACATTCAGAAAGAATGATGAACGACCTATCAATATCGCATAAGATAAGAATGATGGTCGAATCGGAGACGTCGTAGGCTAGGAATTTGAGAGGAGGCGATGACTCAAATGGATACATTGCAGGGCATTCCCCATCTCGAAATCTTCTGGTATGTACATTGAATAAATTTTGTACATTGCAACATGATAAACCGACCATGTTAGGTTATGCTTTTGAGGTTCGTGGAACTCACTTACACGACTCCAGTGAGTTAAGAACAAATCCCTTAAAATAAATTTGAATTTTTTTTTGATTGTGTCCGAATGCTTTCGAGATTGTGTTTGGAATGTTTTAAACGTTTTATACCTGCTACGGAGTGTGTTCCTAATAGATAATTATAGGAAAAAATCGATGGCCTTGCTGTGAGCATTTTCAATGATTTAACAATATTCAATGCATATCCATAGAACAGTAAGTCTTACACGGAGATAACAAAAAACTCCATAAAAAGTACTTAGATAGAAGCGTTAAAGAGAAGGATGAAAAAAAAACTCCAAGCAATCGATAAACAGACCTACATCCTGACTGATTTCCAGTTTGCTTTACTTATAAAGTGACAGTTAATTTCTAAACTCATGAAGTTGTGTGCTAGCGTGTTGATGGAAGTACGATGATGTTTCCTAAATGCCTGAACTGGAATTGTTGTTATCTGATGATAAGTCAGGAAAAAATCATTAATATTTTTTGCAGGGAGAGAAAGGTAAGGAACCTCAGTTTGGGTACATCACGTCTATCAGGATCACCCGGTCTGCATATACGGGGGCTAAGTACGGTGCTTGTGTATGGCTGTACTAGATCTAACAACCCATTTGAGATTTTCGACTATATGGGGTCATACACGATGCATAGTTTAATACTCATTTTTTTAGAAATGCTGAAAAGCCCGAACTTACGACCGGATATCAATCCGAAAACCTGTGAAATTACAACCCTACCCCTACAAAGTTGATGTGCTAAGTTTGTACTCTGATTTTTCTATCTTTTCTGTTCATTCGGTTTAATATTCGGTCAGAGGTTCGGCCCGTGTAGCACTGGTCTTTATTTTTCACAAGGCATTCTTTATCATATCCACCTTCGAAGGAAAAGAGTGGGATGCAATATATAGAGAATATTTATTACGTGTTTGACGTTGAAGATAATCAGATAACTGCATTGCTGGAATTATTCGGTGATGGGACATTTTTGTTGATGACTCCGACGAAGAGTACACTATGCTCCCCTTGAATATGTGTAGATGATCAATCCACCGGGCCTGGTCACAACAACTTGTCAGGACACCAAAATCCTCCTACTCATCATTAAAAAACAGTCTCGTCAGACCATTTCCTGGAATGCATCACCCGATCATCAGGGTGAGTACACTCAGGAGTAGGATAAAATCAAGAAGAAGATTCGCCAATAATGTGCATTAATCAAACGCCCATATTTTTGCTCGTTTTGTTCTACTGAAATCAAGGACCGATAAAGTGTATCAATTGCTACATTTTGTGAATAGTATGCTGAGGACTGCCACAAAGGCTTTACACAACGAGCAGAGTATATAGTAGAACATCGATGAAGAATTCTGAATCGAAAGTGAAGCATACAACAATGAGTGAAATACAATCGAAAGTGAAGTCAGGAGTATGACACCTAAGACACCTCCATCATTGGTACACGGTGTTGATGTTTTGGATGAGCAAAATGTACCCAAAATATAAGTCAGTGATACAATACCTAAGATACCTCCATCATTGGCATGCAATGTTGACGTTTGCGTGAAGGATAACGGTTATGATGATAAAATTTTCACTGAAGATGTTGCTTTTTAAAGAAGAAAATGAGCAAAAACGAATAGTTGCAAGAGAAACCAGAGAGGCCTAGGCCAAAGGAGAACTATGACTTGAATGTTAGACAAGTTTCAAAGAGAAATAAGGGATACGTTTTCAGCTCGACTTTCACAGAACAGATGAAACACACTGGATAATCTCCAAGTATGGATGAATGTGGAGGACTAAAAGCTGGATGATAATCGAGGTGGCTATATTTGTGTTTCACGGAACGACTTCCTAACTCTTTTGGGAATTGATGTATGACTCGAGGAACTTGTAAGGTTTAATAAATTTAACAATGGGTTCAAATTAAGCATTTTAACCAAGTTCGTACTTTTCATTCTATATCTCAAATCATTAATGAAATCCTCTATTTGATGAGGAAGAGAACAGAAAAATATGCTAGCGGTGTTTCCACGAAAGACAATTGCTATGTCAAGTTAAATAATGAAAGAAAATTAAAATGCAAAAAATATGTCAATAACAATTCAACAAATAAGACTTGAATAAATATCTAAAAGATACCTTTCAAAATATTAAGTTATAAATCATTTGTTCCATTTCTTCACTTCTTCGCGCCACCAAATTTCTTTTTACAAATTTGTCAGCAACCATTATTTGTATAGTTCCTTTGTGCCAGTGACAAAATTTTGTGCAATACCTTTTATTGGTTTCATTTCCAAGTTCATTGTCGTTCTGTCAATCTTTTTGCATACCGAAGTTGAAGAGAAGTAAAAGAGTCGATTCCTTCAACTTCAGGTAAGTGAAAAATCCTCTATGTTTAAATGGGAGATGTTGCAAAAAGATGGTAACTCAATTTGAAATCATGACTACTTGCCGTGAGAATGAAGAGAGTTGCCCTATTGTATGTTCCATTTCTTCGCTTCACTCCAAAATCACCAAACATTTACTTCCATCGAAGTTGAAGAGAAGTAAAAATGTTGTATTCCTAGTTGGAGCTCAAATATTTTTTGTTCATGTTGTAGATTTAAAAGGTTCTGCTATCTGAATAAACCACCACGGACATTTTGTAATTGTTGACTTGATTTTATAAAATTGATTAAAAGATTGATATGACGTATTGTATTTTGATTTAATTTTATTGATAAGATATTTGTTTCAACAACATTCAATCAAATTATCAAGTTGCTATGGGATTCATTTGTATCCCGACATAGTTGAGTAATGAGTTTTGTAAATCATTATCGAGGATTCTTTTGGTACCCGACAGTGTCTATTCAAATGTTTTGTAATTAAAACTGAGTGATTCTTTTGGATCATGACGGTGTCGAGTCTGTGAGGACTTAACAATCGATTCATTGGGAACCTGAATAGTGCATTCGTTTTCAACACTACAGTCGAGACTAGATGAAAATTATTTGCATAACCCGAATCAATTGGTATTAACGAGCGGTCGAGAGCATCATGACTTTACATATAAACCTAAGAGCAATACAGTTAACATAACAGTCGAGACTAGATGGGAGACAACAACATTCGGTCATAAACCATAAACTCTAAAAAGACAACTGTATTCGGCTATAAACCTTAAACTCAAATGATATGATTACTCGGGTGACCATATGGTGACAGCCGCGAACGGCATCTCCACAAAAAACTTTACAAGTTAGACGAATCAGAGTTCTAATTGGCATTATTTTCCAATGTTCCATTGAAGCATTTGTACAAGGCAGTTATTCGTTCTAACATGTTAACTGCTATCATACTGTGGTCGATGTCACCATGTTTGGCATGCCCTCTAAGTAATTTGTCCTGAAGGAAAAAGTCAGAGGTAACATCATAGAATTTGTTGGTGTCGGCGACCTGACAAAGTTTAAAGGCAAAAGCAGCAAAGTTTGGTGATAAGCTTGAAAAGATGGTGGCAATTCAGGTTGACATTAATAACGTCCAATTTAGCAAGACTAAACATATCGGGCCATGCAGGATTGTGGTGTTCAGCGATTACATAGTCACAGATGATGGTCGCCACGATAAAGTCATCGAGTACGACGTCAAGGGCTGAGTGGATGCAAAATTGGGTGGGTGGGGGGATATTTTTGGTAATGTTGCATAGGGAAACGAGTTGGGTGTCTTTAGAGGGGAAGGTGGTTGCAAAGGTGATAATGGCTCGTAAGTTGATGGTTGACACAAAAATAAGGTTGAAGACGATCACGATAAGTCCAACAACTGAATCGGCTAAAGTCGGGGTCATGTGCTTGTCATATATGGTATATGCATCACGAAACACGAAACCCACTCTAAAAGTGGTGAACACGGATATGACTGTTGGGCCCTAGATCATGCCAAATTCATACCAATAGATTTGTTGGAATCCCGACTAGGTCGAGTAGGTACGTTTCAAAATATGTACAAAATTGTATTTTATCAGCCAAAACATCAAATTTGTACCAAGAGTTCCGTAATTAACCTAACTAAGTCAAGGAGATGAGTTCGCGACATCATCGAATCACCAGACAGGGTCAGACTATGGTGTCGAGCAGGCGAGTTTCACGGCATCAAATGAATTGCGTGACTGGGTCGGGCTATTATGTCTTAATGTCCAAAGTTCATTTTCAACGTACGTCCCGGAAGATTCCCATGTTGGGAATGTCATGCATCATGCCCATCGAAATCCATCATTTTTTCGCCTTCTGTGCTGCAGCATGTTGGACCGGCGCATGGAGTTTGGATAAAACTGCTGCCATCTCCCACGAAGAGAACTTGATCATGCGTGTTTGAGCGTCAGAACTATCAAGTCATACATAATTCTTCAATTTTAAAAGGTAATCGAGTTCAACTATTAATGAGATTTGTTTGAGATGAGATTTTTTTCCCACCGGATGATAAAATTAAAAGTCTTACCGCAATTGATGTTAAACAAAGTTTAGTTATTTTATTTTATGTTCTTTCTTTCTTTTTCTTGTTATGTGTTTTAAGAAAAAACCAATAAAAATTAATCGAAAAATGAGATTAATTTTCAAAATGGAATGTTGTTCATTTATCCCATTTTTCCAATGTCAAATAGGCCTGATAATTTTTAATAACGTAGTTAATCGTAACAAGATAACTAAATCAACTTCCAATGTCAAACCAATTGTAGATAAGACACACTTAAGTCTTAATAAAAGATGTGACACACTTAAGTCTTAATCTAACATCCACCCACCAACGGTGTAGTATAAATATTCCCCAATTATTGGTGCTTGGATCATTTAACCATTCAACGAATAAAGTCCATTGTGTATGTATGATCATTTCTCCATCTGCCTGCTTCAGGTGCAGAGATTACAAAACCATTCAAAGAAAGGAAGACCATTTTGGGTGGCGAGAAAGATTGCGACGTTTCTTCTTTCTCCAGTTGTGGCTTCTTCACTTGATCAAACCTTTTTTTTCTTCACATGATCATTGATGGCTAATGCTGCTATCAATTCATCAGCAACTGAGATTCACAGTGAAGATGACATCGTTATGGGGATCGATGAGGAATTGAAGAAAATAAAACATCTGGTTGTTGGGGATACTTCTTCTCGACTCGAAATCATCTCAATAGTGGGAATGGGCGGAATTGGTAAGAGCACCCTCGCAAGAGCTATTTATCGAGATAGCATAGTTTCCCGACACTTCGATGTTCGAATTTGGATCACCGTATCTCAAATCTACGATCCTCGTGCAGTTCTTTTATCCCTCTTGAGGGCAGGTAAAAAAGAGTACAAAAAATACAGCGTCGTAGAAATCGGGACCAAAGTTTATCAGAGTTTAATAAAGAGGAGATATCTCATTATTGTGGACGATATTTGGAATACGGATGTTTGGGACGATATAAAGAAGCTATTACCGAGCGGTGATAATGGCAGTCGAGTTGTATTAACAACCAGGCAAAAAGATGTAGCAGATTATGGAGGCTCTATAATTTGCAATGTTCCACTCATGGACAAAGATACAAGCTGGAATCTACTAGAGAAGAAAGTATTTTGCGGAGAAAATTGTCCCCTTGAATTGGCTGATATTGGTACTGATATAGCTGAAAAAATGTCATGGGCTCCCGCTTAGCATTGTCGTGATTGCAGGACTCCTGCAGGTTAACAAGACACGAGCTTCTTGGAAAAATATTGCAAATGATGTGAAGTCTGCCATCCATAAAAATGATGCGCATCAGGTGTTTGATATTTTGTCACTGAGCTATATCTACTTACCTGATTGGTTAAAACCGTGCTTGTTGTATTTAGGTGTTTTCCCAGAGGGTAAAAAAATCTCTGTCCCAGATCTCATCAAGCGATGGTTGGCCGAAGGGTTATTAAAATCAAGAGGATGCAAAAACCTTGAGGAGACTGGTTATGAATGTTTGGAAGATCTTATCAGGAGAAACCTTGTCTCCACGCCGAACAAGAAACGAAGAAATAGCCTTCCAAGTAAATGTTCTGTTCATGATCTTATAAGAGAGATGTGCATCAAACTATCGCAAGGGAAATTTAATCCTAGGGATATACTCTTCTTATCGATCCGTGAAGCTCTCTATTTCACTGATCATCAACCGCACTGCTTGGAAGAAGGATATAAGAGTCTTAGAGTACTGGATGTGCCAATGGAAGAAAAACGTGAGTTTCCTTGTCAAGTCTCTCAAGTTTGTGAACTATTCAACCTCAGATATTTGGCTCTTCGCTGGTTGAGAAATTATTCTTTTAAGATTCCGGCCAACATATGCACGTTTGCTAATCTTGAAACGTTGGTCATATACCCTAAAGCCAACACAACCATTGTGAGTTTACCACCTGAAATTTGGACAATACCCAAACTCAAGCATCTTCTCATAGTGGGAGGACATGGATTCTTGGAATATGTTGAAAGTGAAGCATCTCTCCCACTCGTAAGCCTGGAGACGCTTTTATGCATACAACTTGGGAATAACAATGTGAGGATACTGAAACGTATCCTAAACATTCGGATACTCCAGTTTAGATATAACTCTCCCATCCAAGGCCCGATGCATTTCATTGAATATCTTGTACATCTCCATCATCTGGAGGTGTTGCGTTTCGAAGCCACTCCAGTAGAAGATTATGTTTGGCAGCAGGATCGTGTTTTTCCAAATAGCTTGAGGAAGCTTAAGATGAAGAATGTCAAGCTCCCGTGGAAATACGTGGGGAGGATTTTGGGCACGTTGCCAAATTTGGAGGTGCTCAAACTGAAGAAAAAGGCTTGTCGAAAAAGGGTATGGGAAACATCAGAAGGTCATTTTTTGAAGTTGAAAGTTTTGGAGATTAAAGACCGGAATCTCAAGATTTGGAGGATGGAGAGGAGCAGCCATTTTCCTCAGCTTGAGCGTTTGAACTTGTCACATTGTAGGAGTTTGGTGGAGCTGCCGCAGTGCATGGGAGAAGTGGAGACACTTGAATTGCTTGAAGTGGACTCCTCACACGAGAATGTTGATGAATGGGCTGAGGCGATATTGGAACAACAACAAGACTACGGGAACGAATCGTTCCAGCTTCGTCTAACGAAATTGGGGTCGAACTGAACGGCATGATGGTGCTTACCAGGAAATGCTTCGTGTGATTCTCAAAGGAAATGGAATGAAAGATGAGATATTATGGTTTTGATGAAGTGGAAGCAATTATCTTCGTGAGTTGTGGCAACCTATGGTTTGTATGATGAAAGAAACATAGTGGAGAGGGAAAGAGGAGAGTAGTACCTTTGTGAAGGATGCAGGCGGTCTCACTGCACACTATGCAGTGCCCATGTGGTGCTGCGGGATTGGTACGACAGGTAAGTCGGTGTTCAGTACCTTTTGTGCAGGCCGGCTGACCGGCTAATCCCGCAGTACCACGAGGGCACTGCACACTATACCACTCTTCCCTTTGTGTATGGTATATTTATGTAATGTATGCTTGTTGTCTGAGTCTATGAATAGCCGTGAGTTTGTGATGTTTATGCTAGCCTGCTTCTGGAAGATGAATCTTGAACTTGTTTTTGTTACACTTCTTCAAGCTCTGATCACCTACCTGTAACATCTCTGTTTCTTCTATATATTCTTCCCTCGCTTTTCAAACAATTACCACCAACTTCTTAGAGCAGTTCAACCCATTTCTCTGAGCTTTTCACTTCTTTCATCACAATCTCAATGAACTTCTTACAATATTCACTTAAAATCAGAGGATGTAATATGGTAACTAAATCATAAGAAAAGTATGGGGGCATCATTTGCACCTGGTTACAAAGAAAATATGGTAACTAAATCATAAGAAATGTAATATACTAATGCCCCCATCAGGTCCACTAGTTGCTCACAACTTTTGGTCAACCACTAGCATGTTAACAAATTAGATTTTTGTGGTTTTCTTGTCATTTTCTTGGGTGTAGAATTTTAGGTTGATCTCAACCATAGGAGTATGCGTATTTTTAAAATTTTCTTGAATCTCCTGGATTTATTCAAGCGTTAATAACATTTTTGATAAGGTGATTTTATTGCCTGAAGCTACTTGGTTTGTTGTTGAAAGTAATTGTATTTAGGTGCTTAGGTGAAGGTTGAAAAGAAAATTTTAATGGGGATATGTCCAAATTTAATGGTTGTTTATTCTCAAACTTGGTGGGAACCGCTGCATTAGTACTAGGTATATAGATCGTAACAAAGCATAACAAAGGTTCGTTTACTGTATTTGATAAAGTTTGATTACGGTCGTTTTCGCAGTTCGTAACGACCGCAATCAAATTTCGAAGCATGTTTACTGTGTTTTTTATTTGGTGCGTTACAGACGGTCAAACCTTACAAATCCTAGTTTTTCGGGCCTAATTTTGATTCAGAGCGCTAAACAAGCACGTGTGATTCTGAGACTTGCTTCAATCTCCGGATGGATGAATTCACTGATCATCAACCACACTGCTTAGAGTATTGGATGTGTCAATAGAAGAAAAACGTGAGTTTCCTTGTCAAGTCTCTCAAGTTTGTGAACTATTCAACCTCAGATATTTGGCTCTTCGCTG
>JAOYMZ010090174.1:0-10860 GCA_025802335.1 Pinguicula primuliflora
GGCCAGAACTCTCATCTTTAGCCGGTTCCATCAATAACCCATGGATTTGCTTTGGAGATTTTAACTCTATTATTAGCCACTCTGACAAGGTCAGGGGATGTAGAGCGAGTGGCGACAAACATTTTCGAGATTGGATTGAGTTGGCACAGTTGGATGAGGTATGCTTCACGGGTTCTCAATTTACCTGTTGCCGCGGGACCATTCATGAGCATTTGGACTGGGTGTTCGCAAATCTCGGTATGTTTGGTCTCTTTCACTCGTTGAAGAGCCTTCAACTGCCCTGCATAGCATCTGATCACAGTCCTATACTGGTGGATTGCCTCCTTCGTAATCATCGACCTTCAGAAAATCCATCTTTCTGCTACTTTCCCGTCTGGGAGACGGATGAGCGGTGGGAGGAGTGGTTATTGCTGCACTGGAAAAACTCAGCCCCTCTGACGGACGCGCAGCAACATCTCGCGAATTCTATCCGTGGCTGTAAAATGGAGATGTTTGGTGACGTTTTCAAACAAAAGAGAAGAGCCCTGGTGCAATTACGGGGATTGCAATGTTCGCTAAGCCATCGCCCCTCTCCTTATTTGCTCAAGCTAGAATTGTCGCTCCGGGAAGAGATCAAAAAGGCAGTTATGCAAGAGGAACTCTTGAACTCAAAGGAATCTCGTTTGAATTGGATGCGTCATGGTGATAGGAATTCCCCACTCTTCCACGATAAATTCAAGGCACACAAAAGAAATCGAACCACTAGTGCGATGAGGCTGCCCAATCTGAACAGGAGCACTGATCCATCTCTGATTCTGAGCTAGATTACTAGTCACTATGCTCAAATCTTCACTGCAGAGTCGGATCTAACCCAGCCCACCCTATATCCAGTTCGAGACTGATTTCCTCGTCTACCCTCAATTTACGAGCACTTGCTCTCTAGGCAGTTGAACGCCGATGAAGTTAAAGAAGCTATCTTTGGGATGGATAGTGGCAAAGCGAACGGCCCTGATAGTTTCTCGATAGCATTCTATAAGAACAACTGGAGCATTGTGGGTTCGTCCGTTTGTCAAATGGCATTTGAGGTTTTTCAACAAGTGACTATGGTGGAATCCTTGAATCAAGGGTTAATCACTCTTGTACCCAAGTTGGATAATCCTCAGCTAATTGATCACTATAGGCCTATCAGCCTAATAAATGTCAGTGCCAAAATCATCTCCAAAATTGTAGCGAATCGGTTGAAGCAAGTCATGCCACTCCTTATCTCCCCAAACCAGTCCAACTTCATTAGAGGGCATCAGATTGTTGAAAATATTGTGCTTGTCCAGGAAGCGGTCCACACAATGGGCAAGAGCACCAACCGTAAGGGCTGGATGGCAATGAAGATAGACTTAGCAAAAGTTTTTGATCAGGTTAGCTGGCCTTTCATCCATGACACTCTAGTTGATGCTCGCATCCCAGCCATTCTCAATTCAGTGATCTTGAGTCTTCTATCGACAAGCTCTATGCAGATTCTTTGGGATGGAGAAAAAGGCCCTGCTTTCAAACCTTCCCGAGGTGTGAGACAGGGAGACCCTTACTCTCCGTATATCTTCATTATATGCATGGAGAGGCTCTCTCAAGCAATCAATGACTCAGTTGCTGCCAATCAGTGGCGATCCTTACGTTTTGGCAGTTCTAAGTTTCCTCTCTCTCACTTACTATTTGCTGATGATCTTGTGTTGTTTGTAGAGGCTACCAAAGAGCAAGCTGAGCTAATGAACAATGTACTCCAGACTTTCACTATAGCCTCAGGTCAGACGATCAATGTTGCCAAATCAGTGGTCTTCTTCTCCCGCAGAGTCCCTCTAGATAGACGAAGGGAGATTAGCTCTATGCTGGGGATCTCGAGTGTGACTGATCTCGGGAAGTATCTCGGAGTCCCTATCATTCATGGGCATATTTTGGCCTCCTCTCACTCGGATTTACTACTCAAAGTCAGAAACCGGGCGGCCAAATGGAATCCTAAGTGCATCTCAACAGCCGGCCGTCTGGTTCTCTGCAAATCTGTTCTTAGCTCCATTGCCTTATATCGAATGCAGTCAGTGGCCCTCCCGTTGAGCTTGTGTAAGGAATTGGATCATATTATTTGAGACTTTCTGTGGGGCAGCAGCACATCTGAACGAAAAGCAGCCTCCTTGAACTGGCATGAAACGTGTCAGCCTAAGGATCGTGGGGTTTTGGGCCTTCGTAAACAAAGGGACTCTAACACCGTATTTCTGATTAAGCTGGCATGGGACCTCATCTCGGATCAGCCTAAGCTTTGGAAGAGTGTATTCTTTTCTTCGCCAAGTATAATCTGGACACTAATCTACTTCGGGCCTCCACTCCTACTCGTTCGGGCTCTCATCTCTGGAGTCAAATCATGAAATACCTCCCCTTTGTCCAAAAAAGTATTCACTGGGCGCTTGGGAATGGTCAACTAGCTTCTTTTTGGATGGATTCGTGGACCCGCTCCCCTCTTCCTCTGGCTTGCTATGCTTTTGAGGCTTCAGACCCTATTGAGCTGCACGCCAAGACTTGCGACTTTACAACGCCAGACGGAGAATGGGATTGGGCCAAATTGAACTCGCTTTTGCCCTCAGATAGACTCTCAGAAATTCGGGCTGTCCCGATTCCTAACCGTCAAGCTGCGCAGAACATGGTTGGATGGAGATGGACGGCATCTGGACAGTTTTCAACAAGCTATGCTTATGAAGCCTTCTTTGATTAGTTTTGGAACTCGACAAGTAAGGTTTGGAACCTGATCTGGCGACTCAAGGCTACGGAGTGTACAAATATCCTCCTATGGAAGACTGTCCGCAATCTCCTTTGGACTCAGTCTGAAAAACATAGAAGACATCTCTTCGACAACCCAGCTTGCCATATATGTGGTCGCGATGAGTCAATCTTCCATGCGCTTCGTGATTGCGAGCGGAGCAGGATGACATGGCTATCTCTTGGCTTTCCCCTCTCACACACGTTTTGGTCTGAATCTTCCCCTAGTGTGTGCGTGTTGACTAACTTATCTTCTATTTCCTTGCAGGGAAAGGAGAGGGACCTGGTCTTATTTGGCGTGATATGTTATAAACTCTGGCAGGCGAGGAACAATGAGCTTCATAACGATGCAACCACTAACTTTTCTTGTCTCTGTGCAGATATAAGGGCGGATTACAAAATGCAAGTCTTATCCTTTCGACGTTTGGAGCAACCTCAAGCAGCGAAACGCCTCATCTTTGCCCGTGGATGCGACCCATCGCCGTTGCCCCCAGCCCCTATTCTGGGGGACGAAGGAGTCCATCTTTTCTGTGACGGAGCGGTTGTCCGTTGCTCCAGTCTCGCTGCGGCAGGCGGCTTTCTCTCCTTCACAGACGCGGCCTAGATTATCGGCTACTCCCGAAAAATAGGACTATGTTGCCCATTGGAGGTTGAATTGTGGGCAGTTTACTTTGGTATTCAGCTGGGCACAGGATTTGGGATTCTCCAATATCACCGTCCACATAGACTCTTCAGATTGCGTGGAAGCCCTGAGGGTAATAGCTCACGGAGATGGTTGTATCTCCCTTGTGGAGACAATCTGGAATGCCATTAAACCCTCAACCATACTACGAGTCAAAATGATCCGCAGATGCAACAACCATTACGCTGATAGCCTAGCTAAAGCGGGGCTGGGGCTGAGTCACTTTGGAATGGTATACGTCTCCCAAAGGCCTACTTCTGAGGGAATTAATCTGTCAGCCCAAGGCTCTCTCTCATTGATCCTGCCGTTGACGACTATGGGTCCTTGGAGACAATTTGTTGCTGCTGAATTGCAGAGTACTGATCCTCCATTGGCGAACGCTAACGAACGCTCCATAGCTCCAGACCTGCCACAAAGAGAGCAATTTTCCCGCAACCCTGGCTTGCATGAAATGCGGTGGCTCGGACGGGACGAAGTCCCTCATGATCAGATGCCACCGTTGATCTAACTAGATGGTTCTAAATCGTGTTTATGCTTCTGCTTTCAGTGCGCTTTAGCCACTTCCAATCTATTTAAAAAAAAGTTAAATAATTGCTCTACAATTGTTTTTCATTTAACACGTAACTGGAAAAAGGAATTTAAATTCAAATAAAATAAAAAGAATAAAAATTTAAAAGTATATTTAATAAGCTTTCTTGCTACGTGAAATCACCTTATCAAGAATCTAGATCCTATATTACTCTTGCTTTGTCTCCAGAGATTACCATCCATCTGATAAGAAGAAGAACCGATAGCTTGGTTGTCTCTCCGGAGAAGTCCAGCTATTCGTCAATCGAAGAAGAACGAAATGGGCAGGTCAAAGGCAAAACCTTTCAAGGAAGAAATTTCTTCAGGTCGCTTCCTTTATCAACACTTTTGCATCCTGGATTAATATCAAGAAACTCTTGCCTGTTTCATATCAATAATGATTGCTTGAATCCTCAATTTCAGACCAAAGGCTGCAAGAATCGCAAGATATCATCGCCAAGTACCCTGATCGGGTCCCTGTATGTCCGATTTCTATACTTGATTAATATTTTGATCATGTGATCAAAGTTTACCTTCTGAAATGGATAATTTTTGGTATTTGTCCGTTTTCGGAGTATTACATACATAACTTCATTTTGATTGTTCTGTCTTTATATTTGAAACCTCGACTAATGAAGAAATTAATTGCCTGTCTAGTTAAACGTATTGATTGAGCAGGGAAGATGAATTTGATATTGGAATATTGTTCATACCTATTGGAGAAAGAATTATCAAACTTAAATAGGAATGTAGTGCTACATTTTATTATCTCAAGCTTAAGGTTTTAATGAGAGTTGCCCGCATCTAACTATTTAAGTTAGCACACACACGTGCACCGGAGCACATGTGACTCGAGCCAGAATTGGGGCTGGGTCGGTTTTCTAACATTTGATTCCTTGGCAAGAATAATTGCTTTCTATTTTGTTGGAAGATTTTTCCAAAACATAGTGGCTTCAAAGATACATTCAAGAACTTTTTTTTTATTTCTCATGCAAATATGGCAGGCAGGTATTAGAATTTGATCAGTATCTGGTTCATTTTGCACCTGCACTTTTTACGGTCTTCCTAGATTGGCTTTGGTTGATTTTGGTATGACTCTTTACTTTGTGTTATGCATCCTTAGATTTTCAGCATATTTGCAGGTTATCGCTGAGAGATATGGAAAATCTGTCCTACCGGACATGGAGAAGAAGAAGTGAGTTATTCTAATTTCTTGTGCACATGTCTTCTGAAATTGCATATTTTGCATGCCAGTTGCACTTCATTAGTTCATTTGGGATTTGAATGATTACTTATTGGTTCTTCTTTTCTTTAGCATATATTCCTAAACCAAAGATCACATTGTTTTGGTACTCAACGGTAAATGCTGCTGTGTTTCTGTTAAGTGACATGACTGGATTCTATTTATATAATTTTGTATCTTATATTGTAATTGGTTTCGTCCACTGGTCAATATTTCAGTATATACTATATACCTGGAGCTGGACATCGTCTCAAATGATCGAACAGTTCCTGAGTTTTCGGGCCTCATGGTCATCCATTCTTGTACTTACAAAAGACAAGGAACTTTTCCAACATTCGTCTTTTGCTTTTTTCGTTTGCCGACAGGTTCCTGGTTCCTCGTGATATGTCCGTTGGCCAATTTATTCACATCCTAAGTAGCAGGCTCCAACTGACTCCCGGGACTGCACTTTTTATATTTGTTAACAATACATTGCCACAAACTTGTAAGAATCTCCAGACATTTCTTTGCTTCTAGTAGTAATTGCATCATGAAATGGTCCACTTACATGAAAATAATTGACCTTTCCCCTTTTGTTCTCTCTTTACTTTCACCTTGTCCTCATTTTGCATTGGCAGCTAGCTTGATGGATTCTGTTTATGAATCATACAAGGATGAAGATGGGTTCCTCTATATGTGCTACAGCAGTGAAAAAACATTTGGTTATATGCAGAATCCCGCACACCTCTGAAATTCTATTTGCTCATTGCTCCCCACTCGTGTTGCACGCCTGAACAATGATTGTGAATTTCCATCTCATTCTGTAAATGAAATTGCTCTGTAAATTTTACTGACAATTGTTGTTTTTCCAGACATGGTGGCTGAATTTAGAATCTCTGAAGTGCATCATTTCAGAGCTTAAACTGTGTGTTTTACGGCCGCGGTTTCTAAACCATCAGGCATCGAGTGATTTGAATAAGCTCCATCACAATTTCCTTATCCGTAATCAAGCCGGCTTGGTCTGGTTGCAATTAGATGAACTCTACGAGGTATTGAGTTCAAGCTTCAGCAAAAGTGTTTGGTCAGACTTAATCCGTAAGAATTTTTGGTCTGGGTGCAGGGCTCTTAGATTAGTCGGGAGTGTAAAAAACTCTCGAATATTGAGGAGGAACGAGAATATTTCTCACAACTTACCTGTCTAAAAAACAATTTCCTTATCCGTGAGTGCCACACCATACAATACCACAAGTTCTTCCATCCGATCATACTTAACGTTTGTTTAATAGTTCATGGGGGTTTAAAGTGTCCTGATGCATTGCTCATGACAATGGGTATCATATGGGAATATATTGGAAATTATCAAGACAGAAGAACTTATTGATTCCACTTTTAATGTTCTGCCGTCACTACTCACTATGCAATTTTGGCATGATCTCGTCATGAATGTCCTGAAGGTTCACCAACTATCTCGAGAACATGTGCATTTGTGACCCGAAGTTGGAGAAGATACAGTGAAATCTTTGCTGAAAGTGTCAGTTGGAGAAAGAGAAAACCATTGGTGGAGTTTAATTTTTAATTTTATGGAGAACCCTAAGCGAGACTGAAACTCCAATAGTTAGTATCCCAGTAAACGATTTCAATGATTTAAAAATTAGTATATGACCCGTGGCTTAAGCCACGACAACACAAAAAAATTATATTGGAACTATATGAAGTCACATGTCATACGAAAGGAGACGATGCCACTGATAATTATGGTAACATCCATTCCGATAAACGATGACCGATTCGCCGAATAAATCGAAAACAAAAAAGGAGTAAGAAAGAGAAATAAAATATAATATAATATATAAAATATAATATAATATAATAAAGTAATCAAATGAAAAGTAAGTAAGGCAAGCCACATGCGAAGGGCCAGGATGATTTGCACATAAAACTCGATGGACGCCTTGGATACATGCCGAATGAGGAAATAAGAGGTCGTTTTATTCAGAGGGTGTGGTCGTTAGATTTCCATAGCCTAACAAAATTAAGATGGGCCTGAGATTTCCATAGCCTAACAATATTATGAGATGTCTTAGATGGGCTTGAGAGTGGCATTTGCTTAAAAAAAAGATGGGCCTGAGAGTGGACACAAATGCTATACTACAAGACAGTTTTGGCATAAGAAAGACAAAAATTTAACATGTAAGAATGTGATTGGATAATCATAATGTGTGAATCACATCATGAACAAATGATATATTGACATGTGTGTGTCTTGTGCTTTTTGCACCCCTATGTCTTGTGGTATAGAATTTCTCGAGAGTGAAAGCAGCTCGGACGAACAATAGCAGAGGCGTGCGCATGTGTGGCCTGCTCCTGTCTCAACATCTCCTAATACCCACTAAGACAAAACTATTTAAATTCACCAAATTTTCTTTCTCTTTAATGCGTGGGAGAAATTTTCACATAACCTTTTTAGGGTTATTGACAAGTTGAAATATGAAATTATGATCGGACTAAGTCTTGAACTTATTTGATTTGGGTCACTATCCTCACATCACACATATAGCCTTAGGTGCGTAAACTCAGCGATACTATTTTATTCACATTTTCCTAACTCATGCGCATACCTTCGTCTCACGAATGTTCTAGAAAGGTAAACTCACATCTTTCATAGAAGGTGATCAGTCTCAACATCCACTTAGGTGACTCACTCGCTCCTACATATGGGAGAGAGTCATTAGGAGTCTGTAGCTCATCCTTAATGACTCCTCTCTACTCTTGTGCATGGAAAGAGTCATCTGCGCATGGGACTAGTTATTCACACAACTGATGGAGAATTATTGCTCGTTCAGGGTATTGGAACAATTGAGATAACACATACTGTAAAGTTATCAAATGATTTATTTGTGCCTGCATTATCACATAAGATTATATATATTACTCATGTTACGAAATAACTAAATTGTGACGGAATCATGTACCCTTTATTTTGTGTATTACAGGATATTCAGATAAAGGTTATGACTATACTGTACCACGTAGTATGAAATTACTCCATCCAACAAAACTCGTTCTGTTTACAATTTTGGCACCAAGATTAGGTGATCCTTTTGATTGCTATCTCCAAAAATTATTTCTTTGACTTTCCACAGTTCTCATGTGAATCATGTTTCCGTGCTAAGGTACACCAAGCATCTTTTGCATCTAGCTTCTCGCAGCCCGATATTTTTTTTTTGGTAGGTAATTGTTAGGGTTGATATATTTCAGTATTTTGTACTATTTATTAACGATTGAACCATGAGGTGATAGATTTATTATTTTGAATAATAAAGTCGACATTTTTTTATAACTTTCTTGAGTTTTATCAACTCAGTTCACACTAAGTTTGTGGCAAACGTGAAAATTCTTTGTTCCAATAATGGGCGGAGTTTGAAAATGATCAGATGTCTCGTTCTTGCTCCATGAAAGTACTTATTTATCAGACTACATATCCTCACACTCTAAAGTATAATGGAGTTGCTGAAAGGATTTTTTTTAATGTTGATCACTTGGACTCTTATGCTCGATTTCAGGGTTCCAACTCATTTTTTGCCTGAAACCCTAGCAGCAACTACCTATCTTGCAAATTTACTTCTCATAGACATCCTACAATTGAAAACTCCAATCCAAACACTTACCTCACATCAAAGTGTCACCCTACCTTACTCCATCGAATGTTCTATTTTTGTCCACATACCTAAGGGTCGTCATACTAAACTCAAACTTTGCTCAATTAAATATGTATTTGTGGGGTATGGTGCGAATCGAAAGGATTACCGATGTTTTGATCCTTTCGTGGAGAGGTGATTCACTACTCTCAATTGCAATTTTGTAGAATCAAGAGTATTATTTTCCCATGTCTTCCAAAGTGTCCGGGGATACTCAGTGTCCACTAGATTAGGTAAACGCGTCATCTATATCTCTGAATTTTCAGGAAGAGCCATCTTAGCCTCCCCATCATTTGTCTTCCCCCATCCATCTCATCTCTGCCACTCCTTGTAGTACAACTTGGATGTTAATCAAGTAATAGTGCTCATAAGGTTATGACTGTGTTTAGCGTCGCCTTATAAGTCAAATTATCAGTTATTTCTGCCTTATAAGTTAATTTACAAAATAAGTCTGTTATGTGAACCTGCATCCTCTGTCCTATAAGGTGACTGATTTGAAAAAACATTTCTTCGGTTTGATTACAAAATAAGGTGACTTATAAGTCTTTCATTTCAGTTTCACCTTGACTTTATATACCTAGAATTTTTTTCTAGTGTCGAACTTACGATGCCAAAAAATTGATACGGTACCGAAATCTAATTTCGGCCGTAGGAAAACTTAAGTGAAATGATCTCGGCCGTTCAGACACACATACTACGGCTAAGATTAGATTTCGACACTGTATGATAAATTCGACATTGTAAGTTCGGCACTTGAAAAAAATTGTATATACGTTTGTTATGTAAGTATATTATTTTCATTGTTCTAAACTTTATTGTTAATATTTAAAATAATAATTATTTATTTAAACAATAAATTAAAATTATTAAAGCTAAAAATATTTTTTTAAATTTAATAATAATTGTGATATATATATTTTAAAAAGTTTTTATTGATAATTGTGATATAGAATATTATTAAAAACACAACAATAATATAAAAGAATGTCATTTATATAATTTTGCGAAAATCAGTCACCTTATCAGGTAAATTTGCGAAACAAGTCTAATCAAATCAGTTACTTTATCATGCCATCTTATCAGTCACCTAATCAGTCATATTATCAATCCCCAGTCACCTTATCAGTCACTAATTATTTTATCAGTTAGATTTACTAAACACAGTCTAAATTGATAACTAATATTTTATTTTATTTTTATTTTTTTTTGCATGGGTTTTGCGGGTCCACAGGATGACCCTGCCCCGGATTTGGGGTGGGCTCGGGTCTACCCATAGGTCGGACGAAACGGTTCTGGGTGTCATCCCTACTCCCAGTGTTCGAGAAAGCGCTAGACGGACCCTGAGCGGTCAGTGCCCGTTCAGTGCCTAAGCGGCCTAGTCACCTGCCTAAGCGACTTTCAAGCGGTATAAGCGGTAATTCGGGCAAGGCGGAGGGCAACATACTAGCACTTAGGCAGCGCCTAAGCAGCCTAGGCGACCTACTTCTCGAACAAAGCCTACTCCTCAGAGAACTTAGATACGTCACTCCAAATTATGCTACTCCAAGTCCAACTACATCTATATTATAACCGGAGGGAGGTCAGTTTAAGTTTTGAGAAATCTTAACGAACGAAAGTACAACCTCATCCTGTAGTTTTCGGAAGACGCGTCGTATGCACGGCAGATTTTCGGGCAGAAAGTGTTTTTCCTGATTGCGTTCACCTTCGTTCGCTGCGAATCCTTTTCACAGAACCCATTCCGCCTTGTATTTACAGACCCCCACCTACGAATCTTTCTGCCCCGACTACCGCATTTCTTTCCCCGACGGCCGCGTATTTACTGAATCACTGATTGGGTGCTTCACTGTTTGGTGCTTCACTGTTTGGGTGGGCGCCGGTGAGGTGATATCCAGATCTAATTTACGCCCATTGATGAA
>JAOYMZ010090185.1:0-10858 GCA_025802335.1 Pinguicula primuliflora
GGAGGATGATTAGGACGCAAACAGAGAAATCTTATGTTTCTCTCCTTCTCAACGTATGAGTAGAGAATTAGGTTAAAAGTCTATTAATCCCTTAGGCCATGGTGTCCTTATATAGAGATTAGGTGAACTTAGGTGGGTAGTGGGCTTAGGTTAAATTAATTAAACAGATTAATTAATACATGTATTAACCAAAGCCCAACACTTTTGTTTGCACGTATAGTTCGGCATTTGGCCTCCGATGTATTTAAAAAAAATGATATACATCACTTTCCTTGCACACCTCTATACCACCTCCCACTTATATTCATGCATAGTGGATTCCACACACACTAATATGTATGTGTTCACTAATGGATGTATGAAGATGTGCGTGAAAAAGAAGTGGTGTATATCATTTCTCTTTAAACTGGCATCTTCCTCTCGTTTTTTTTTTTCATGTCCTTCATCAGCTAATAATTGTCACATTTATTTTGTGGTAGAAAGACGAGTAATAAAGAGTCACGAATCCGCAATAAAGCACCAAATCATAATTTTAACCATAAAAAAACGACGACTTTAGCTAAAATTGACTAATTGAGAATTCATGATCAAAATTTTTTTTGGGTAGGTAAATTTTGCATTTTTTATTTATGTATATTGACGTTTTGATGCCTATTTACAGACTCCCACATTGGGATTTTCCTTCATATCCATTACAATCCTACAAGCAAAACAGGGGGAAAATTACTCTTCTTCTTCCTCCAGAAAATGTCGCCTGTTTGCTTGCTTCCGTTTTCATTTCTTGAAACATAGTTCCGGCGTATTACACCAACTCCCATAGCAGGTTGTCTTCTCAATTCGATTGTTTACCTGCGTAATCAGCCACAATCCAATTTTGATCTGATCAGCTGCATCATCTATGTTGGGCCTCTTATCTTCGAAAATCAGTTTGTTGCGGAGCTTCCCTAATGTCCAGATTACCAATTGCCAGAGCGAGTTCAAGGAAATTGGCGACCATCATTGATTTTTCACATGAGTAAACATTTGCAGATGCCTTATTAAATCATCTTCTTGCTGCAATTGCACATTTAGACATTGGACAATTTTGACCCACAAACTTGTAGTTGTGTTACAGGTAATGAGCAGATGATTGATCGTTTTTGAAGCACTGTTGCAAAGTGGGCAGACATCCGACAGTAAGTTCATACCTCTTCTTATCAAATTGTCCTGTGTTGGAAGTCTGTCTTGTAATACTCGCCATGCAAAGCTAGATATTTTCATCGGAAGCAGTTTGTTCCAGGCTATATCCAAACTATCATCTGCTGCATTTTCATTCCAGATTGGGATCATTAACTTGTTATATGTTTCGCGTGCTGTCAGTTGCTCAGTGACTCCGTCAGCACGCTGCCAAGTATCCTCCTCCATTGTCTGAATTGGAGCTAATTCCAGCAACTTGAGGAGTTCTAGGAATTGCATCACTTCAGTTTCATGACATGGAGCAGTCCAATTCCAGTTCCAGGTCCACGAAATCCCATCATGGTAACCTTTCTTGCTGATCTTTATCATTTTATCTCCTGCAGCTCTATATAGGGTAGGATAAGTGTTGGCTAGGCTGTTGTTCCCTATCCATTTTTCCTCCCAAAATAGAGTGTTGTTCCCCATCCCCACCTTTCTTATGTACTGATCTGCAAACCATTTCTGCTCTAGAACCGCAGTTTTCCATTTCTATCCATTTTTCCTCCCAAAATAGAACCACCAGGGAGAGCTATTCCTTGTGTTGCTCGAGGCTTCATATGGAATAGAGATTTTTCCGTATTTTGCTCGTAATGCTACTTTCCAAATCTCGTCCTCTTCTAGGAGAATTTCGTTCTCCCATTTACTCAGTAGAGCCACATTGAATATTTTCAGATTCTTGATATCATGTCCACCTTTCTTTCTCAGGAAATTCAATTTTTTCGAGCTTACCCAAGCAATCTTTTTTGGCCCATTTTGTCGTTCACCCCAGAGAAATGCTCTCTGGATTCTAACCATTTTCTTTAGGATTCCTTTAGGAACTCTGTACAATGACATGTAGTATAGTGGTATGCTGGTAAGAACAGACTTAACTAATGTGATCCTGCCACCAAAAGATAGGTTTTTAGTCTCCAAGCCACTTAATTTTCTCTGCATAATGTCCAATACTGGCTGCCAGGTAGATAATCTTTTCGGATTTGCTCCCACATTGATGCCCAGGTATTTGAAAGGCACTGTTCCCTATTGACAGTTTAAGATTTGAGCCTGAGCTCTTTCCTCCTCTTCGGTCAGATTTGGGGATATCAGGCTGCTTTTCATAAAGTTGACCCGAAGGCATGAAATCATCTCTAATACTCTCAGTATTCTCTTGTAAGCCAATATATCTTTCCTAGAGCCATTACTGAACAACAGTGTATCGTCTGCAAACTGTTGCAAGGTTATTCTCAAGGCTCCATTTCCCACTTGATAACCTTTTAGGTATCCTTGGTCGACATCTTTTTGAATCATATCGTTCAGGCCTTCCGTGGCAATTGCAAATAGGAGTGGTGACAGCGAGTCACCCGCCTCAGCCGTTTTTCAATCCTAAATTGCCTGTATGTGCTTCCATTCACCATTATTGTGAGTTGTGTTGTTTCAATGCACTGCTTCATCCATGTCATCCATTTTTCAGAAAAATTCATACCCTCCATGATAGAACAGATGTATTTCCAGTTGACACTATAGAATGCTTTCTCGAAATCCACTTTGAATAGAGCTACATTTTTCTTTTTGTGCTTAGCCTCTTGTAATACTTCATTGGCTAGGATTATGCTGCCCAAAATATTTCGCCCAGAAATAAATCTTGCTTGAGTTTTGCTGATCAGTTCTGGTAGTAGCATACTTAGCCTCCTTGCTAGCAGCTTTGATAGGATCTTATATAAGCACCCTTCCATAGATATGGGTCAAAAGTCGCCAATCTTCCCAGGACTAGCAGTTTTTGGAGCAAGAGAAACTGCAGTGCTGTTGAGGCATCTTAGGAGACTTCCTGCTTGCCAGAATTCGTCCAGGTACTCCATCACTGGAGCTTGGAATATGTCCCAAAAATGGTTAATGAATCTGAATGTATAGCTGTCCAGGCCAAGGCTTTTTCCACAACCACATGATTGCTCTGCATGCTTAACTTCCTCCTCTGAGAACTTAGCTGTAAGATTATGGTTTTCCTCTTGTGTAACTACTCTGCTGAAGCTCCAATTACCCACTGGTCATGGTTCTCCACTTTCTGCAAAGTGCTATTTGAACTGGGAATTTATATGATTTTTCACCGTTTGGTCATCTGAATTCCAAGAGCCATTTATCATCATTCCACTGATTGCATTTCGAGTTCTGTGATTCTTTAGAGTAGCGTAAGAATATCTTGTATTAGCATCACCTTCCTGCAGCCATCTGCTTCGAGATTTTCGATAGGTGAGGGAATCAGACATTCTGATCAGCTTTTTCTTTTCTGCAAGTGTCTCTTTCTTCTCATTTAGTTCAGCATCAGTTAAGTTTCTGGTTTCCTGTAGGAGATCATATTCTTTCAGCTTTCCATCTGCCTCTTTCCTTCTTGTATTGAGATCACCAAAAGCTTCTTTGTTCCACACTCTCATTTTGTTTTTAAGCTGCTTCATTCTTTCAAACAGTCTGTAAGATGCTGTCCCTTCTTCTATTGTCTCCTCCCAACCCTCCCTCACAAACTTCTCAAACTTTGGATGCAAAAACCAGGCATTTAAAAATTTGAAAGGTTTCGGGCCCCAATCTTTATTTGCATTGATTAAGATTAACGGGCAGTGGTCAGAATACTGTCTATCCAACGGTATTTGCAATAGATCTGGCCATTTCTTCAAGACTTCCTCAGAGATGAGGAAGCGATCTAGCCTGCTCGCACATCTTCCAGAAGGTTGATACCATGTGTATCTCCTTATTTGGAATGGTAGATCAATGAGCAATGTGTCTGCAACAAACTTGTTAAAGTTCCTTATCTCAGCTTCCTTTGGCAAGCTCCTTCCTCTTTTTTCATTAGCAACTCGTATAGCATTGAAATCGCCACACAATACCCAGCATGAGTCACTGGTATTTGACATTCTCTGCAAGATTTTACCCCATAAAGTTCAGCCTGGCAGCTTCAGAGTTTGGGGAATAAATATTCATAATCGTCATCTTCATATCAGCAGGTATCCATTGTCCAATTACTTCCAGTATTCCTTCATCTTGCCAAGTAGATTCCATACAGAACTTGTCGAGTCTCCAGGAGCAGAGTAGACCTCCCGAAGCTCCTATCGATGGTGTCTGTACATATTGAACATTGTTGTTATTCCACATAGCTGATACTGTTCGAGCTGAGATGTCTGATCTTTTTGTCTCTTGCAAGCATATATAATAGATTTCATGTCTCTGTATCGCCTCCTTAACTTCTTTTCTTTTCAAACCGGTCCCTAATCCTCGTACGTTGAATGAGAGTAACCGCATTATGAACTTGTTTTAGTTTCTCTTGTTTGGTCTCTGCTCTACTTACTGTTTGCCTTCCTGTCTCTTCTTTCAAGCTTTTTGATCGTTGATATCTGCTCTTCAGAGATTGAGATACCCATATTGCGCGCCATTTCCACAGTCTCCATGGCCTCATATAGTAGTTCATCATCAATATTCTTGGTTTCTGGGATTGTAGAAGGCATTTGTTCTGCATTTTCTGGTTTTTGGATACTCTTTCTCTTCCCACTTTCCTGCCTTTGCTGTCGCATTATTTCTCTTCTCCGCTTTCTCTGCTCTCTTGAGCCCAACAGTTTGAACATGCGTGATACTAGGCCTGTCGTTATGTTACTGGGCCAGACATAATTAGTCATCGTTCGAGCTAGGACTTCTTCCCCAATTTCTATCAGGTACAGGTTTAGTTTTTGAAGTTTTTTATCCAAGGATTTCCTCTTCCTCTCTCTTTCCATTTGGGCAGATATTCGTCTTTTAGCCAATATATTCTCTGGCTCTTTTCTCATCAATATTTCGATTTCTGGAGCTTCTGTAGATTTTTGACTTTCCACGTGCATCTCTTCTTTATTACTCTCTTCCAAATTAAAATGTTCTCCTCCCGACACTTCTTTATTCCTTTGTCTATTGGAACTCGTTCTCGCCTCCACATGCATTGATTCGTTTTTTGAGAATTTTGTAACTCGCAGCAACCGAGGATTAGGGTTACTTTCTGGCCTTTCGACTTCCCTGCTATCATCTCCAGCGGTTCTTACCGGCGGTTCAGTCGCCATCATTTGTAGTCTTTTGGACGATTGAGAGGAGTCGAATATAGACTGACTTTGTTGATGTAACAATTCTTCTTCTTCCACTTTGATTTCATATCGTTTATCATCAATTTGCACTTGCCAGATTTTATTCATAGATTCCATAATAGGAGATTCAATCAGCAATCTAGACTAGCGTAATTCGCGATGTGATAGCAAATTTTCATCAATCTGCTTCACCGTCCCTATCTTTTGTTGGTTCATCCAATTCAAAAAAAATTCATTCTGGCAATGCAGTGGCATACCATATATGCGTATCCATTTCCTCTTAATCTCATAATCTTCATCAGGATCCCATTTGTTGATTCTGTCAAACAATAGATTCTGGGTCTGGTTTCCCAGTTCCAGAAGATTTTTACGCTGCACCTCAGATAGGCCTCTAATCAGGGTCCTCGTACTTGTAATTTTTTGGATATGCATCCCATCATATCCCGATTTTGCTAAGATATCAGATACTGGCTTTATGTTTGCCGGAGGAGAGCATTTCAAGGTTGCTATAAGTGCGTAACGCAGCCACTCTTTATCTCCTTCTTCAGATTTATATAGCAACTCGCCCACAGTTTCCTGCTGGACTTTGATAGGTGATAGAACTCGGGAATACGTTATGCCTTGCTTTATGATGCCAGAAGTGCTTGCCTTGTTGACGTTGTATGGTTTTTGAGTCTGTGCGACCTGCACTTTCTTTCTCCATTCAGGTCGCTTCTTCTGCAACGTTTTAAGTGGCTGGTATCTTGCAATGTAAATCTGAAGTGTGTGCCCATCAATTTTTAAACCATTCAACTAATCTGGTACGCTTCTTGTTTGCGGTGTGTCTGCATATGATACGAAACCAAATCTTCTATCATTCATGCCAATTTTTCTTGCAATCGAGACATCTTTGATTAATCCGTATTGCGGGAAGAAGTTGTCCAGTTTTTCTGCATTCCAGTCATTAGAGAAATTTGTGAAATATAGTGTTAACAGACCTGTTGCTCCTTCTTTTCCAGGTTTCGGTTGCCTTCTCCGCTTGTTCACTACTGGCGTCCATTCCCCTTCAACATCATCTAGACGGACATCAGTCTGGTAGACATTCACGTGTTCTTTGTCTGGTCGCCTCGTCCACCCTTCTCCCTCCGCGGCCATCTTTTGATACTTCCCAGTTGCCCACTTCCCCCCTCCGGATTAGTGGCGTCCCCATATCAAAGGATGCTACAGCACAATCCTGTTGCCCACCTCCTCCTCCTGAGTTAATGGTGTCTTACGGTGTTGTAGTTGCCGTCGGTTAATTAGAGTTTTTAGAGGGAGAGAGTAGAGACCAAGGAAAGGGCTTTTCTATTACAAGTTGCATTTGTCACAAAGTCTGAAAATTAGAATTAATGATCAAATAAGTCTTAAAAAGTGGTGTATGTATATATATGTAAATATTACACTTAATACAAAATTTCACTTATCCAAAAAAAATAAGCCTTAAATATGAGCTTGGAAAATGAATTAAGGAACCCATATATTATATACATATATAAATTGGACTATGTGAACTTGTAAATATGTACATATAAAATTGATCAATAAAATTTATTTACCACTGAGAGGAACCTGTCTTTTGTTTTGACCCCCCTTAGACACCTACTTTGCTTTTGTTTTCCTTAGCTTTCGGACTCAGAAGTATCCTCCTCTATATAAAAAAAATGATCAATAAAATTTATTTACCTATAAAAAAATGCCCTAACCATTCTTGTTCCCTTTTACCGCAACTTGGTACATATCCGTAGACTCAAAGTCGTCAAAAAGCATCCAATATCGGATAATGTATACCAAAATACCCGATACATGTAGCATCTGTTAGAAAATAGACTCCCTTCTTTAGCCTCGGATAACATGTTTGGACAACTTATAATGAAGATGTGTGATCATCTCATTAAAATCTTGAGACAAATGTGATATATTGCAGTAACACATTTCCTTATAAGTTGGTTTAGAACTCTTTCTCAACTTCGTGTGAGACAATATTATAACACTCTCTCTCAAGTGCAACAGAGTTGTAAACTCTGTTGAGACTTCAACCATACATGGATAATGCTCAATTTGGTCACACCCCATTATGAGACCAATACTCGGGACTTTCTCGAAAATAATTAGAAGGACCCCAAAAACAGTCACTGAGGTCCCCACAATAATATCTAATTTGAGTTGAACCTCCATGGCCCCCATCAGAACAATTAACTCGAGACATTTCCAGAAATAATTTCAGGTCATAGATCATTCGCTCTTATACTATGTTAGAAAATAGACCCCTCTTTGGGCACGGGTCACGTGTGCGCAGGTGCACGTGTGTGACAATTTATAAGGAAGATATGAGATACTCTCATTAAAATCTTGAGCCTAATGTGATAAATTGTAGCACCACATTTCCATATAAGTTGGTTGATATTACTTTCTCAATTGGCTTTATATCAAACATTCTTGTTTGTGTTAAATGCTAATAGATTTAGGATGTATTTCCTTTGAGAAATATGAATTCCAACCTTTGATCTCAATACCTCAATCCCAAAAAAGTACCTAAGTCGTCCTAGGTACTTTATCTCGAACTAAGTGAATAAATTCTTCTTCAAGTCTTCTATCTCAGCTACATTATCATCACTAATGATCATATCATACACATATAGCAATAAACGTGTCACTCTCCCTCTCCTCTCTTCAAAAATAGGGTATAGTCTGAATTACTCTGCACATATTCATATTTTTTCATATCAAGGTTAAATCTCTTGAATCAAGCACGTTGGGGACTGTTTTAATCCATAAAGAGCATTCTTCAACCTAGACGCTTCTCCAAGTCAAAATTCCTGTGAGAACCCCGGTGATTCCTCCATATACACCTATTCTTCTAAATTTCCATGTAAGAACGTGTTCTTCACATTAAATTGATACAAGGGTCATTCCTTATTTGATGTAATAGAGAACAACATGCTACTGATATCTATCTCTGCAATATGTGAGAACGTTTTAGAAGAATCTACACCCATTAGCCATGTTAGAAAACAGCCTATATTTTTTAACATCTTTTTGTGGGCAATTCGCCACTATTGACACTTTTCGGATAATGATCCAAAACATGGAATCTTTCAAGCCCAAGTTCAACGCAAGCCACCAAAATCTTTACAGACTTCATCGCTACACGACAAAACATACATGCAACACACACTCACTTGGCTTCACAGTAAGGGGTTTGTCGTTTTCCCGGACAGAAAGATCCATGACTACGATTATTTGCTTTTGGATAAGTATGGGATCCGTGCATCAATGTACAATGACTTATGATATTTACAACAAATATTGGGATTTAATTTATGAATCCAATGGGAAATAATGATGAACGAGTTATATCGGGAAATCAATGTTGCTAAGTATACATGTTCAACCCCAATTATCTCACCTCATTTATTTATATATCATCTAGACGAACTTTCAATGAAAGAGGGGTTAAACAAGTGGTTAAAAGAGTGATAATTGCAATCAAAGTACATAATTTTAAATTTCTTCAGCGACATAGTGTATCATATATGGCTTGCCAAATGTGTTTTACCTCTTTTACGATGTTGGGTTTACCTACATCGATAGGATTCAATACATTATCAAAAAATCTAGACAACCTTTCAACAGGAGAAATATTTCTGATTTACCCATCGGGAATATGGGCTGTAAATTGGTCAGTCCAAACTCAAATTCTGAAATCATCACAACATTTTCATGCTACTAAACAAGACATATTTGCAAACACGCTCAAGAGTCCTATTAAATTGTAAACAAACGTACTAATATTCTGCCTAGTGTTCTAGCAATTTTTTTCACTTGCCAAGTCCAATGTGTCGAACGTTTTTTATGGTGTCGAGTTCTTTTCTTGGTCGTAAGATCGTCATCCAACGGCCGAGAGTGAACTGATCTCGCGGGTCAAAACCCATGACCCGAATCACGGGTCACGATTTTTGACCCGCTGATTACTATTTTTTTAATCTTTTTTTAAATTTCTTTTTAATGAAAAAATATTTAAAAAAACGTTTAGGATTTTAGTTTTTCAGCGGCGAAGCCGCCGTAATATTAATTGCCGTCTTTAAATAAAGTTTAGTACTACGGTTTATAGAGTTTGGGTTTATCGTAATATTAATTGTCGTCGTAAAATAATGTTTAGCATTTATGGATTTTAGAGTTTTATTTAAAAAAGAGGAACTTTTTAAAATGAACTATTCAAAATAATAATAATAATCAGCGGGTCAAAACGCACGCCCTGCGATTCGGGTCGCGGGTTTTGACCCCGCGAGATCAGTCCATTGTTGTCAGATGACGGTCCGATGGCCAAGAAAAGTACTCAGTATAAAAGAACCTCCATTCGGCATTGAAGGTTCTGCAGGTGGAAAAAACTGAGTGTTCTAGAAGTTGTTATGCGATTATGGGTTGCCCAATGCATAGGCGGTTGTATAATAGGCCTAAACAGTTGTTAAGGTGACATTTAGGCCTTGGGTGATTTACATCACTTAAGCGGTACAAGACCTACATCTCCAACATAGATTCCACCTAAATTTTCCTGGTATTTAATCCCCAAATCTATTCTCTATGTTTTGCTGCACTTGCTTCACATGAAAAGGTGGAGTTTTTTTCCAGTCCCGGTTCTTATAACCAAGATAAATGTCTTACAACCAGGATCACAAATCCTGGCTGTCGGATTGTTTCCGACGGCCATGATTTAATCTTAATAAAAAAAATTACTGGGTCATTGTTACGGAGCGAGTCTGGAAAAACCCGATACAAAAACAAGAACACGATCAAAATAATCTTGTGTTCCATTCTCAAATTGTTTTTTTCACAAGAAAGATGACTTCAGATGGGAATCAAGATAAACGCACGCACCTTGTCTTCTTCAAGTAGATCCAGCGTCGTACATTGACCTCTTCGGCTTGTCGGACAATACTTCAGAGGGGAAAAATTCCAATCCCAATCAGTTTTTGAATCGAGAGTAGATGAAATATGCTGGCGTCAGTTGAATTGAAAGAGAAAATGAGATATGTTATTTGTTTTCCATATATGAACCTGAATAAGCTTCTTGTATTTTCTGGAAGTGGCGCTTGGCTTCTGCGACGGCAGAGCAGTTCTTCGCCCATCTGTCCGGATGCCATTTCTTTCGATGTCCTGTAGAAACTGGAGATTAAGCCTGCTGGGAAAATTGGAGATGAAGTCTGCTCGGAAAATTGGAGATGAAGGCAGTGATTTTTTTCATTTCGATCGACGTAAGGTTAAGGAAAATCGGGTCATTGTTATGGAGCGGGTTTTTCTAGACCCGCTCCGTAACAATGACCCAATAATTTTTTTTATTAAGATTAAATCCTGGCCGTCGGAAACAATCCGACGGTCAGGATTTGTGATCCTAATTGTAAGACATTTATCCCAATTATAAGAATAGGGAATGGAAAAAAAAACTCTGAAAAAGGTCCCCTTCCTTTCATATATAAAGAAAGAGTGATGCTACATGTTCCAACACTTTGTCCCTAATTCATCCCTACATGTAGTTTAATTAAGAATTTTACAAGTTTAGTCTA
>JAOYMZ010090196.1:0-10856 GCA_025802335.1 Pinguicula primuliflora
AGAAACATGTATGAATTCTGTATCTAATGCGTCGGGTGTTGGGGATACATGGATGGGCCAGAGATGAAAATCGGATGGTGGGCCGTCTCATGCTCTCAAATTTAAATCAGCTAGACACAATTATAAGGATTTTGGGCCAGTGGATAGGAAACAGGAATTGGATCAGTCCAAATTCTGTTCGATTGGACCTAATTTCAAATTAGGGTCCGGGAAAATATCAGATGGACTTGCAGATAATTTGGGGAATATTTTATGAAGATATAAATATTTTGGGGAAGGTTGCTTTGGTGCCTTTGATGATGATATTTCGTATGCGTTGCTTAATCCTAATTCGTCTTGGGATAGTAAGTGAATTTTTGATTGTGGTGCTACTGACACCGTGACTTATGACTCTTCGGATATAATTAATGATCAGGTTCTCCGAAAGAATATCATCCAGACAGCGAGTGGGGAAATGCTACCTGTCGCTAGAGCTGGGGAAATTGAAATTACCCCGTCGATGAAATTATCTAATTGTCTTCTTGTGCCGTCACTATTGCACAAATTTTATCCATGTCGCATGTCACGAGAGAGCTGAATTACATAGTACTTATATATTCGGATTTCTATATTTTGCAAGATATTCGGATGAAGGAGATCATTGGGCGTGGCATTGAACGGGCTGAGCTTTACTGCGTGGACAAGGCTACGTTGTCAGGATGTACTCTAGCTGTTCGAGATAATAAGGGATGGTTATGGTATTGGCGGTTAGGTCATCCCTCCGATGGGTACCTATAGAAGTTATTTCCTAGATTATCATGTTTTTTCATTCGTTGTGATTCGTGTGCTCGAGCTAAGACACATAGGTCATCATTCTCTCCTAGTGTGTCTCACTCTGATAGATCTTTTGAACTGATTCACTCTGATGTGTGGGGATCTGCTCCGATTGTTGGAGGCGGGGGACTCCAGTATTCTCTTCTATTTGTGAATGGTTGTACCCGTATGTGTTGTTTATTTTCTTAAACAGAAATCTGATGTTTTTGATAAATTTCTTCAGTTTTATCATATGGTGGGCACTCAATTTGATGCATCTGTGAAAATCTTTTGGACTGATAATGGCAGGGAATTTGTGAACCAGTCTATGACCCAATTCTTCTCCAAAAAGGGAATTGTTCATCAGACTACATGTCTCTATATTCCTGAGAAAAATGGAATGGCAGAACGTAAGAATCAGATCTTGTTGGAGATAAACATATCTATCATGTTGGATTCAGGGGTTCCCCAGCTCTTCTGGCCTGAGGCTGTGGCCACTGCTACATATTTGGTTAATCGTTTTCTTACAAAGAATCTTGATCTTCGCACACTCATCCAGACTCTATCTGTGTACTATTCTGTGCCGTCCTATCTCACTCTCTTTCCTCGTGTATTCGAGTGTTCCGTATTTGTGCACATTCCGAAGGTTCATTGGAATAAGTTGGAGGCTTGCGCTTTAAAGTGTGTTTTTGTGCAATCAGAAGGGATATCGATGTTTTGATCTAGTGTCGAAGCAAGTGTTTACTACATTACACTGTGATTTTGTTGAATCCGAGTTTTATTATTATACTATCCATTCTCGTAGTCAGGAGGAGCGACGACTGAGTGACGTACTAGAATGGGTTGCTACTACACCTACTTCACCAGTTACTTCACAGGGGCCTTCTTCCTTATCGTGCCAGTCCATCTCCACGCCCAGTGGATCCTCCTTCGTTTGATATCGAGGTAAGTCCCACTGAGTCTACTGACATACCTGTTATACCTAACTCTTCCAATGTTGATGTGCAGGGCCCTTCTGTGGACATCCCTCCCGCGCTTCCTACTCGTGTTCTACCCGCTAGGAGTACTTGGGGGGTCTAGCTCGATGATTCTCTCCGGATCACATTCTCGGATAGAAGAGATATCCTATGGCAAACTTGTTCAGGAGGAGAGAGTCCGAAAGGGAAAGAGCTTTCACGCTGGCAGTGTATCAGGAAGAGGTTTCGAGGAATGTGAAAGAGACATGGGTAATTCCTGAATAGAGACAGGCTATGGAGGATGAGATGAGTGCTCTGGAACAGAATAATACATGGGAGATGTGTTTGCTACCTCCAGGAAAGTGCACTGTTGGATGTAAATGGGTCTATATGATTAAGAGAAGAGCTGACGGTTCAGTAGAATGATATAAGGCGGGACAGGTGGCTAAGGCTACACTCGGACCTATGGAGTAGACTACTGCGAGACTTTTTCTCCAGTTGCAAAAATTGACACTATTCGCGTACTGTTTTCCGTTGCAGCAAACAAAGGCTGGCCTTTATTTCAGTTCGACGTGAAGAATACCTTCTTACATGGGGATCTGGCAGAGGAGGTTTATATGGAGGGTCCATCGGGTTTCTCTCACACCTTCCGTCCAAAATGAGGTGTGCAGATTGAAGAAAGCATTATATGGGTTGAAGCAGTCTCCCAGAGCGTAGTTTGAGAGATTCACTCTTGCTATGAGGAGATATGGCTATGTACAGAGCAATTCAGATCACACCTTGTTCCTAAAGAAGCAGGGTGGGAGGATCACCTGCCTGATTATATATGTTGATGACATGGTGATCACTGGCGATGATGAGATTGAGATGAAGGAGCTGAGAGCGAATTTGTTCAAAGAATTCGAGATGAAGGATTTGGGGAACTTGAAATATTTTCTTGACATTGAGGTGATGAGGTCTAAAATGGGAATACATATCTCACAACGAAAGTATGTTCTTGACCTATTAGCTGAAACTAAACTACTGGATTGTAAGCCAGCAGACACTCCCATGTCCTTCAACCATAGCCTTCGCATTGTGGACGGTGGGGAAGGCATAGATAAGGAGAGATACCAACACCTTGTGGGGAAATTGATTTACCTGTCTCATACACGACCTGATATTGCCTATGCAGTGAGTATGGTGAGTCAGTTTATGCATGCACCGCAGAAGAATCACATGGATGCAGTACTGAGGATTGTGAGATACCTGAAGGGTACCCCTGACACCGGAGTACTCTTCCGCGACAATGGCCATTTGAAGTTGGAGGCTTACACAGATGCAGATTGGGCTGGTAATCCGGTGGATCGGAAATCCACGGCAGGTTACTTTACGTTTGTAGTGGTAATCGTGTGACGTGGAGGAGCAATAAACATAAGTGGTTGCCCTATCAAGTGCAGAGGCAGAGTTAAGAGGGATCGCTAGGGGCGTGGCTGAGGTCCTTTGGCTACGGGAGTTGATGAGTGAGCTTAGGTTTCCACCAGAACAACCCTGTCCTTTGTGCTGTGATAACAGAGCTGCAGTACACATTGAAGAAAATTCGATTCAGCATGACAGAATAAAGCATGTAGAGGTGGATCGACACTTCATCAAAGAATAGTTGGAGGCTGGTGTCATTACTCTCCCGTTTGTGAGGTCTGAAGATCAACTTGCTGACAACCTCACTATGGCTGTTACTGGACGAGCCTTTCATGACGTGATTGACAAGTTAGGTATCGGACATCCCACTAGTCAACTTGAGGGGGAGTGCTAGTTGGAGAGATATTAGGGGACGATTGACCAAATCTTCCTCAATTATCTCCCGGGATTAGATTTACCATAATCTCGGGAGTTACTATATATTAAAACTCTTCTTATAATTTCCATATAAGAAAAAATGCTCTGTACATTGTAATGCGTTAAAATAAATAAGAAATTATTTTTAGATAGGGTGTTGAGGAATGTAAATTTGTATTCTTTATTTTTTTTATTAATTAAATTTGTCCGGTCTCGCGAAGCGTAAAGGCCCGCTCACTCATAAGCCAAGTGTGCTCATCTAAACAACTTATCTGACTCTCTTTTCTTTACTTTTTTTTGCGAAGGGAAAAGCTCTTCAATGGCGGGTGCTCCGGTGAAAGTGTATGGCCCTCTGTTCTCCTGCGCCGTCGTGAGAATTCTCGCATGTCTCATCGAGAAAAATGTCCAATTTCAGCTCATCCCCGTCAACATGGCCAGAAGCGAACACAAGAAGCCAGATTACCTCAAGCGCCAGGTCAGTTTGGTTAAACATGAATTGGGTCTCTGTTTTATTCCGCATTTTCGGTGGAATGCACTCCCGTGTTTTCTTGAGTTGGGTCGTGGTTTGTGGGCAGCCATTTGGACAAGTACCCGCTTTTGAAGATGAGAGCATCTCTCTATTTGGTAATGTTTCAAAGTGTTGATTTTTATTACAGTATTATTGTAGTCCATATGAGATTTAATCCAATTTTGCAAGGATATTATTGTTAGGTATACCGTATACTATGCATTCAGGACCAATGGAGATGATTTTCATTCTCTCTTCTTAATGTGCTGCTTAAATGATGGTATCCGAAGTTAGAGAAATTTTATGGTCAGAATTTTACAACCAGATTAATGAATTAGGTCCAGAACTGTAATCATGACCATTGATTCACAACACTTGGATGACCATGATTAGAATTCTGGACCTATAATCATTAATCTGGTTGTAATATTCTGTACCTGAAAACTAGTGTCCGATCTATAGCATATGAACTATAATCTATAGCATATGAACTTGCACTGATGTAGTTCCTGTGATTTGGCCATTTCGTTTGGTCTCATGCAGAATCTAGAGCCATACCTAGATATATATGTGAGAAATATGCAAGCCAAGGAAACAAGGTGCTATTTGGAACTAACCCTTTGGAGAGAGCTTCAATTGATCAATGGTTAGAGGCTGAAGGACAAAACTTCAATCCACCAAGTTCCGTCCTAGTATATCAACTAGCCTTTGCTCCACGAATGCATGTCAAGCAAGATGAGAATCTTATCAAGCAGAACGAAGAGAAACTATCCAAAGTGCTTGATGTGTATGAAAAGAGGTTGGGAGAGAGTAAGTTCTTGGGAGGTGACGACTTTAGCCTTGCTGATCTCTCCCACTTGCCCAGTGTGCAATACCTGGTAAATACTAGTAAACGGGAGTTGTTTTTGTCTCGGAAAAATGTCGAAAGATGGTGGACCGAGATTGCAAACAGGGATTCTTGGAAGAAGGTGGTTGAGATGCAGAACTCGCCAGCTCCAAGAAGGTCTTGAAAGTTGGTTCTGTTGATGTCGTTTTTTTGAATCTTCTGATTTTGTTTTCTAAGTTCCCTGTTGCTCCGATTGGTATGCACTATTTTGCATTTATTTGAAGTTGAAGTGAGAATCAGGATTAATGAATAAAGATTGTTGCAGACTACTTCGCCAAGCTTCACTGTCTACCTATCTTACACTACTTTTCTTGAATGCAAGTTTGCAGGCACTCACACAGGCGCCTACAAACTTCATAACTCGAAGATGCAGATTCTAACACAGTTACGCTTATGCTAGAGAATAAGACTTCATAACACAGTTGCGCTTATGCAGATTCTAACACCGTTATGCTAGAAAACAATTTTTGGATCAATTTTTTTTTCTGCCCCAAGATTCGAATTTGTCACAGCTCGGACTTTCCAAATCCGAGACTGTGCCCGGATTTGCCAAAATCGAGATTTTTAAATCCCGGTCTTGACAAGTCCGAGAGTCATTAAGTATCTTAATTATTGAGATTAACAAATCTCGCCCTTGGCAAGAAGGGGACTGGGCAAAGTTGCAGAAAAAGAAGAACATTCTGGAGAAAGAACAACAACGAAAATGGTATTGGGTTTGTTCGACGGAGCCTCATAGGTGAAGTCCGGAATTCTGAGCAATGTTCTGGTGTGTGTATTTCTAATCTGCGTACTTGTGGTTGCTATTCGGTTTGCTTACATAGTCACAACCCGCCCTGAATCCTGTTATGTTGGGAATTTCACAATCCTATGTAGTCACATTGTTGCTGTTTTGTGTTCTTCTTTCTCCCAGAATTGTTTTTTTCTCCGAATTGTTCATGTTCTACTGTACTTCTATTTTCCCAGAATTGTTGTTGTCGGCGAGGTTTAGGATGGTGAGGCAGTTGAGCTTGCCGATTTCGTTGGGGATATGGCCGGTAATTTTGTTCCCAATGAGTTCGAGGATGCGAAGCCGCGGGAGGGAGGACACGCACGACGCGATCTGGCCAGAGATGGCCTTCCAGTCAGCGACGACGAGGGAGGTGAGGCAGTCGAGGCAGCAGATGGAGGCGGAGATCGAGCCGGTCATGTAGCCTGAACGGCCGGTTCTCTCAAAAATTGGGTCCTCGAATTAAATCTATGCTGCTTCTTTGTTCTGCTTACGCTCGAACTCCATTGTTGAATTCCATTGTCAATTTTTTCGTTTCAAGTTAACTCCTCAGGCGTATTTCGACTTATTTCACATGGAATGAAATCCTTTGATTATCAAAAAAGTTAACTCCTCAAGCCGAGAGGCTTTACCTTGAGGAGATGAAGATTAGGAACGGAACAGAGGATTTGCTGATGGTCAAATTGAGGAACTATTGATGATGTCTATTGATAACAGGATTTTGTTGGCAAAGATTATTGCAAAAAGAAAAAATTGACGTTCCGATGAACAGCATCTGAGGAATTTGCAATTTCAAAAATTTTGCCCATGCTGTTCTTCAGATTCTGGGTTTAAGCATCTACCAGAGATAGTGCTGTGGGGGACGGTGGTCTCGGCCTGTGATGCTGGCCGGTTTCTGGAGATAGTCTTGCTGTTCTTCAAGCTGAGTTTTTTTTTTCTGGTTTAAGCATCTCACGGACTTCGCAATCAGATTTTCTCCCTGCTGTTCTTCAGATTTTCAAAAAATTTGTCCTTGCTGTTCTTCAAATGTTGGGTTTGTTCTTCAGACACTGATTTTTTTTGTGTGGTTTGAGCATATCCCGGACTTGCCAAGTATGGGATATGCTAATTTCAGTAATTAACAATCTTAATTACTCTCGAAGTTGTCAAGCCCGGGACGTAAAAATCTTGAATTTGTTAAGTCCGGGCGTAAATTCCTGAACTTGCCAAGTCCGGGTGCTATTCCCGGACTTCCCATGTCCGGGAGGTGACATTTTCAAAAAATCGAAATTACTTTATGACACAACAAAATTGTCCCAATTTTTGGGGTAAAATTAGGCTTAATGAAAACAAGTGGTTGAGTTTATTTTTCTTAGATATTAATACTTTGTATATTCCGACTTGCTCTTTATTTAATTTTAATTATTTTTACCGGATACTATATTAATATCTTTAAAGGGATTTGAAATTATGACTTATGAGTGCAATTGTCACTCTCATAACGTTTAACATAACACACACTTACACTTATAAAAAAAATTATGTATTTCAAAATGGACATTTTGAAGAGTGTGGATGCAAATTAAGTTAAATCTTATTCACTTCTATATAATTGTATGATCCTACATTATCATTATATAAATGTTAATATTTTATGGTAATATAAAAAAGTTTGCCCATCAAAAATTTTATATCTCGACGTCATTTAGGCAATTTAATCGTCATTAGAGTAATATTGCACTACCCTGAAAAACTAAAAAAGAAATAGAGGTATTACACCTGTATTGGGCCGTCAGAGGAATTAGGGTTTTATTGGCGAGCCGATTATGAGAGCAATTGCACATCCCTTCCTGTACTTCGCCGTCGCCTCTGCTTCCCCTGCAGCTAATACTTTTCTTCTCTGGATCACTTCTCTTTGACGGAGGAATTGCGGCCAGCTCCGGGCGACTTCCTCCTTTCTCTATTTCCTTCTTGATTTAATTAGGTTAATTGTAAGTACAATAGTTCGATTTCAATTCGTATGGCCGGTCAGTCTTTCGGTTTTCCATATTTAATGGGCGTAGAGTGGCTTCAGCCATCAATTTAAACTCTATACTATTTCCAATTTTATCAGACGGATCTGTTATAAGGCGAAACAAGGATGAGGTTGGAGAAGTGCTGGTTCTGTTCTTCGACTGTATATCCTGGGCACGGTATTCAGTTTGTTCGCAATGATGCAAAGGTGAGGGCTTTAGTGATATACTTGCCTTTCTTTGCTAGTTTACTTTCTTCCTCTTTATGCAACTTATGCTGGTTGTATGTATTTGCACTCAAGTAAAGACCTCTTTAGTTATATGATAAGCAATAAGGGTATTTAGTTATATAATATATCGCATGAAGGATCAAATTTGATGGCTATGTTAGGATTTCCAGTCGTTAAGCTATATTTTGGGAGGTTATATGAGTTACAGTCTGGATAACTTCAGCTGAAATGAAATTGTTCCTAACTTTTGTTAGCTCTAAAGTTGAGCCAATGGATCTTTCTTTTTTTGTTTAGCATGCCATTTAATCTGCTTGCATGAAGCTACTTGGGAACCTTGGGGTACTGTTTTATTCGATGTTTTTCAGTTACTCTTTTGCCTGCTCATAGTTCTTTCTCGGCCCTTCTGCTTTTCGCCCTTCCACTTCTCTCCGGACACTCCTTTAGGTGCGGTTTCTGTCCCACACGTCCCTATCAGATTGTCTTAGCTTTTTTTCCTAGCAGTTTCCTATAGGTCTTTTAGAATTTCATGGGGGTAATGGATATAGGATGACTATCCCATTATGAGAGAAGGGTTACGCTAGTAATGACTGTAATTGCCCCTGGCTCTTGAGAGCTATCAATCCCCGCTTCTCGATATTTTCTTCTCCCTCTAGGTGTCAGCTGATGAGTCCACATGGATAACAACAGGTTTGGAACATGTTCTCTTGTGTTTATTGTAGGGTGATTAGTATCTTGGCTACATATTGTTTGATCTTTCTTACAGCTTTTATCTGATCTTCAAATACAAGATCTCAGTATGGTTTGGTTTTACAGATCTTTAGATTCTGCCGATCAAAATGTCACAAAAACTTTAAAATGAAGAGAAATCCCCGGAAAGTAAAATGGACCAAGGCTTACAGACGGTTGCACGGAAAGGATATGACTCAGGTAACTTTATAGGTACTATGATATTTGCTTCACAGGATCTATACGGCTGCTGAACCCCTTTGTTCGTTTTTTAAAATTTTAAGGACTCAACATTTGAGTTTGAGAGGAAGAGGAATAGGCCTGAGAGATATGATAGGAATGTGGTAGAGAACACTCTGAAGGCCATCAAGAAAATTGATAAAGTCAGAGTTGAGAGAGAAGCCAGACACCGTGCCAACAGGTTCTTCTTCCTTCTTGCCCCGTCACACATCTTTTTATATAAGCTACACGAATATGGAATTCACGGTCTGTCTGTTTTTGCCCGCATCTTGGAAATTTGACAGAATGAAGGGAAAGAAGGCCCAGGTGCTGAGAGAAGCAACCAAGGAACTGGAGCAGAGCATACACATGATCAAAGCTCCTGCTGCTCTCCAAGCAGAGACTTCACAAAAGGTCAAGGTGAAGGTTCCCATTGCCCAGCATGTGGAAGCCAAACAGATGGAAGAGTAAACAGATCGTTTTGCAATGTATTAATCGTTATCATCTGGATTGTAGTCCTTATATATGAAAATATTGTTAGCAGTTTTCTTGATAAACAGCCTACAATATGTTTTGAATGTATTTCAGCTTCTGAATCATTATGACTGCAAAATAGTTTCTGAGTTTTACGAGTAATTTTCTCTTTTATTTTTGGTTGGTAAATGTTTTATTTCTGAAAATTGTATAATATACAAATGCTATTTTGAGAGTATTTCCTACATTACAATAAGTTAAGTAAGCCTATGATATCCGTTGCTTAGTCCCAATAACAATGCACTTTCCCACATTATCCCGGGCTGTCTGTTATCAGATAGTATTTTGTAGCGGATTTTTTTAAATATTTTTTCCTGCATTCCTATTCTAATTCTTTGGTCATTTAAAAGGAAAATCCTAGTTCTACATACTTTATTGACATTATTTGTAGACATTGTGATGTGAGAACCATCACAACCACAATTAAAATAAAATAAATAAATATAAATATTAAAATTTGTGATTGTGATGGTTGCCACATCACAACGTCTACAAATAATGTCAATAAAGTGTGTACAAGTAGCATTGTTCTCATTCAAAAGGTCTCTTTTTCTCAATATTGGACAACTTTTTTTGGTAAGTAGTATTTTATTAATTATTGGCAAAAATTTACAGCAACACCTTAATGTACAAACAACGCTCTTGCGTTCACCTCATTTTTACAATGCGAAAAAAGATCTCTCATTGTTTCGCAGATTTCTTCTCGGACGAAAATGTCGAACTTGAACTCTCATGTTTGTAATCTTCTTCCCCCACTGATACAAGCAGTCGGCTCTCATTCCCATTCCGATATGCCCGTCACTGGATGTAATTTGCCGTGTACTCTCATCATCCATCAAGATTGGACAACTAGTAATTTTCTCTTGATTTAATTTTTAAATATTGTACATGGTAAGAAATTAATTATTTAAGAAAAGTGTGTGGTTAATGCTCATATGAATGAAAAACACATTTTTTTTTGTATACATAGGAGGCTAAGAAGCCGGGAAAGACGAAGTAACTCATGTTTAAGGAATATCAAAAGCAAAACAGAGATCGTTTCTCCTGATGTAGCCGACAGGGGATGGTGCTTCAACAGATCCACCAGTGCTCCTTGCTTCAGGGCCGAGGCTGAAGCGGGTGCCCAGATGTTTGCAGATAGGCCCGCCTTGGCCAATGCATCAGCCTCTGTGTTCCGTTCTCGATGAATGTGCTCAATCGAATCAATACCGCACTCAGACATCCGAAGGCTGATACGTCGGACGAGTTCAGCGTGGACGAGGTCACTCCTTCGGTTCATGATAAGATCCATCGCCGCCCAGCAATTTGAGAATAAAACGGTGCCCGGGGGGCGGCCCCATGCGCTAGTGCGAGTCCGTGGAAGATGGCCCACAACTCCGCAGCTAGGACAGAGCAGATACCAAGCACCATGGAGAAAGAGGAGATGTGACCAC
>JAOYMZ010090207.1:0-10855 GCA_025802335.1 Pinguicula primuliflora
CACTCTCACTTTTGTCTCTCTCGTTCGTATCTCTCTCTGTGAAACCCTAGTTTTCGACTACTCCGACCGACTTCCGGTCACCTTCTACGGATCTTTATCCGACTTTCTATACAGATCTGTGGTACTTATCACATTTCCGTTCTTTTGAACTGATTGGTTTCTGGTTCTCCGACGAGTCAACGAGGTTGACCGAGCCGTAACTGACGACCAAGCTGCTACTCCGGCGTTCTGTCACCGGATATCGTGTTTCTACGCTTCCGCGCTTCGATATAATCAGGATCCTTATATACATTTCGTTGTTATTTCGATTTGTATTTTTTCATATCCTGTCTACTAACGATTTTCTGTGTTCTTGCTTGCCAGATCTGGGGCGGTCATATCCACTGCATGCTTCAATGGCTAGATCGAGTTTTGCTTCCTAATAAGTGGATTTATTCGGCCCAAAAATGCAAGATCACAAATATGGTGCAATCCCATCATGCCCCTCTTCTTTTGGAGATTGGTGATGATAATATGCATAGGGTTTATTTATGGAGATGGTGAACCAATCATGGAATGCTCTCATTGATGCTACTCATGCTCTTCACATTCTTGATGCTAAACTCAAAAGGCTTAGTGCCGACCTCAAAAGGTGAAAGAAGTAGGTTTATGGTAATGTCTTTCAAAACCTTAAACTTGGAGAGGATAAGCTTCTTGTTTGGAGACCAATTATGACGATACGGGATTCGTTGAGGATAGAGGCGTTATCTAAAGCCAAGGCCAAGTAAATAAAACATTTTCTTGTTGAGGAGGTATTTGGAACCAAAAATATTGTATCAAGTGTCTTAAGGACGTGGATTGTGTGCTAACTTCACACACATTTTGAATCTACATTATTTCCGAGCCGTTACACGGCAGTAACCCTAGTCGGCCGACCTTACCGACGACGGTAATGGCAGACGAGGCCGCGGGGGGCCTCCCCCTGACGGCAAATCACAATAAAGGAACTGCAGATGTCGCTGCGGCGAAAGACATCCCTTTGACAAATATGAATACTCTTCCTGGTGCAGGAAATCCATCGGCTGGATCATCGCAGTCGGCGGAAACGAAATCCTACACTGAAGCTCTCAATAATCAGGTTACCCAAGATCTATATGTGGTTCCAGTACAAGTCCCATGGTTATACAATGGAGAACCGACAGTCTCATTTCCGGTGAATGTGGCGGCGAATATCGATGCCCCTTTTGCAAACTCACTGATAGGAAAATTCTCCCGAGGGCGTCCCACTATGATAAACATCCGTCGAGTAATGAATGCACTTCGCCTCAAAGCTCATTTCACTCTTGGTCTGATGGACAATAGACATCTCCTAATCCGATTCCACAGTGTTGAAGACCGGAATAGAATGTGGCTCCGAGGAGTTTGGAATTTCTCTGGATTCACAATGCGAATGCTAAAATGGTCGCCGTGTTTTAGCAGCGGAATAGAGTCTCAGATTGCTCCAGTTTGGCTAACGCTTCCTGGTATTCCAATAGAACTGGTAATAGCTGACTGTCTAGCAAGTATTGTTAACGCATTTGCACAACTTGTGATGGTAGACCACTCTACAAGTATCCGTAAAAAACTCTGTGAAGCGAGAGTATGTGTGGAGTTGGATCTGCTCAAGCCACTTCCACAGCGAATCTGGATAGTGAAGGATACACATAGCTGGTGGCAGAAGGTGGAATATGAAGCCATACCATTCTATTGCACACATTGTATGAAACAAGGACACAGAATGGAGGAATGTACAATCTTGAATCCATCACTTGCAGTGCCACGCCCTCCAAAGAATGCTGATAAACCTACTAAGGGTCAAACAAAGGGTAAAGCGGTGATGGAATTTCGACAAGTAGAGAAGACAGCAGAACAAATGAATGTCGCCACAAGTAGTAAGCAACAGGAGACTACCATTGGTACTGAAGAACAGGATTTACTCCTAGGAGATAGCCAGGCGATGGCACCAAAAGCAACCCAGGAAGCCCCAAATGCTACCACAGCATCTGCTGAATCTGCTCAGGAGGACAAAGGCCCCTACTCCCGGAAAATCAATTAAATCACCACTTGTTACAGGACAGGAGACTATCAGCATCAGCTCCAAGACACTGTATTCACCCCACCATGAGAGGAAAGCTGATGGACCTATATATAAAGCAAAGCTGGACCTAAATCTGATGGAGGAAGACACTCAGGGTAAGCTGGCAGGTAAGCATTCTATCCCTAAGCATAAGTTGCACTATATTACTGATTTTTTTAAGGCAAGTAGGAATACTAGTAAATCTAAACAGTCTGCATCTCATCACTCCAATAGCAGGAATATAATAACTGAACCGGTTAATAAACTTGCCGAACAGGATATGCATATGGACACTTCTATAAGAGCAGTACACTTAGCAATAGATGGAAATTCAGGCTTTCAAATCCCTAAAAGATTGGCTAACTCAAAGAAATCCAGTTCACCTCTATCAAAAACTAAGGTAGGAAATGTATGCAACTCAATTAGATTATCACAAAACACATTTGCTGCATTAGACCTCTCAGATGAAGAATTGGATAAAGAAACAAGAACAGTGGCACCAAAAGTTGTACTCCCAATAATTGATGATAATACATCTAGGGATATAGAACAAGAACGCCATACATCTATGTCTGAGCATGATTCAGTAGTCAATTGTTATGCTGATTTACCTGCTTTATTGATACATGCACCTGTTACTAATTCTTCTGTGCACTCTAACCCACTGAATGAACAAGTACCACCTAAGGACATTAGCCCCAACATAAGGGTAGCAGAACCCATAGGCAACCTCATTGTAGAAGTTCCATCAACCGGAATTGATGTGACCCAAATCCCAGGAACAAACTCAACAAGTACTAGCTCTCCCCTAACCTATAGTCAGGTGGTAAGGAGAAACTCTATTACATCTAGTGAAGGAGAAAATACACCCTTTCATAAAATCTTACTCAATGAAGCCCAATCTATAGAAAATATAATCAGAGACTTAGATGAGGAATATGAACATGAGAAGTTCAGGAGAGCAAGAAGCAGGAAGCCTCAACTCTTTGTAACTCCTAGTACACCCATCCCAGCGCACATCAGTGCGACTCCTATACAGCCCACTGGTCTTTGGAAAGTCTCTGATGGAGAGACATCTGAAGATTCAGAACAAGATGACACCCCCGAGCCCACTAGGATACAAACGAGGCAAGCTACAAAGGCTCAATCAAAGAAAACTAAAGGTAGGCACCCCAACTCAAAGAGAAACCAAATCCCTAAAGGATATTCCAACCAATCCAAACAACAGAAGAAGAAGCACAAATGAGTAAGGCTTTATATTGGAATCTTAGGGGTGTCGGAAACCCAACAACGCTAGCTAGACTTCGGAAGCTCATTAGGATACATAATATAGAACTCTTAATAATTAGCGAGCCTAAAATCCACCAATCACGCTTAAGTATCTTACTCAAAAAGCTAAAGTTTAGTGCTGGATTTTCAAACACTCTAGGTACTATTTGGATGCTCTGGACAGAAAACATATCCTGCCAACTATATCATGACTCTGAACAAATACTAGTGATCAAGGCTGATAATAAAAGCTCGGGACAAAGTTGCTATGTGGGAGGAGTATATGCTAAATGTAAAAGAATAGATAGATTACCCTTATGGACTGAAATGCGAAATCTATGTGCTAATATATCAGATCCTTTTATCCTAGGAGGAGACTTCAATGTGGTACTAGCTCCGTATGAAAAACAAGGAGGTCGCCCTATCAACCTAGGAAAAGTTGCTGATTTTTATGATACAATAACAGACTGTAAATTAACTGACATAGGCTTTAGGGGAGTCAATTTACATGGTGCAATAACAGAACTGGCCGAAATAGAATCCATAAACGACTAGATAGATTTTTGGTATCAGAAAACTGGGTTCTTAATGCTCCAAGTGTAACTGTTAGGCACCTAAACAGGCTCTGCTCAGACCATGCACCACTCCTTATAGAAATAAAATCCACAGAACCACCGAAGCCCACAAGGTTTCAATTCCAGCAATTCTGGATATTGCATCCAGAATTCATCCCTTTGGTCCAGGTTAACTGGACAGAACCGACCCCTCCTCTCCATCCAATTCCAGCATTAGCATATAAGTTAAAAAGACTACGGAGAGCACTTAGGGCATGGAATAAAACTAACTATGGGAATGTACTGCAGAATCTCAAAAAATCAGAGGAGGAACTAGTACAAATTGAAGCAAAATATGAAGCATCAGGTACTATAGAGGATAGAATTGAACTCATGAAATCTCAAGCAGAAGTAAAACAGAACCTAATAGCAGAGGAAATGTTGTGGAGGCAAAAATCCAGAATAAAATGGCTCAAACTAGGAGACAAGAACTCTAAATTCTTTCATAGAACAGTAAAAGTAAGGAGATTAAAAACTTACACCTCTTCACTGAGAAATCATGAGGGAGAAAGAGTGCAGGATAAGGATTTGCCTAGTCTATTCACACACTATTTCCAGCAACAATTGACTGCCGTAGACACAGTTCAGAACACTAGGATGCTAGAACAAATCCCAAAACTAATAAGCCAAGATATGAATGCCTTACTAACTCACTGGCCAGACATTGAGGAAGTAAAAAGAGTCACCTTTTCACTAGATAGTGACAGTTCATCAGGTTCGGATGGGTATACAGGTCATTTTTACAAACATTGCTGGGAAATTATAAAACAGGATGTGTTTGAAGCAACTCTTTCTTTTTTTGCAGGAAAAGAATTAGGGGGGGCAATCTCTAGCACACTTATAAGCCTAATACCGAAAGTAGACAATCCTGCATCCTGTGGGGATTTTAGACCCATAAGCCTCTGCAATTTCTCACAAAAGATCATCACCAAGATCTTAGCATCAAGACTAGCTTCCATCCTTCCTTATATCATATCTCCTCAACAAAGCGGATTTGTAAAAGGGAGGGTCATAACAGACAACATATTGCTGGCCCAGGAAATGATGCACACACTAGATAAAAAACAGACAGCATTCAACCTAGCAATAAAATTAGATATGGCTAAAGCATTCGATAGGGTTTCTTGGTTATTTCTAATAAAAGTACTGCGTGCTTTTGGCTTTGATGAGATCTTCATTGATATGATATGGCGTATTATCTCATCCTGCTGTTTTTCAGTTGTCATTAGAGGACAGGTTCATGGTTACTTTAGCTCCTCGAGAGGGCTAAGACAGGGAGATCCTTTATCTCCGGCTTTATTTGTCATTGCTGCAGAGGTGCTCTCTAGGAATCTAAATTCTCTGATGAATCAGCACCCACATTACACTTATAAAACATCACGAGCATGTCCTGTTATCTCTCACCTTACTTTTGCAGATGATATAATAATTTTCACATGAGCAACAGAACCAGCGCTGAGAGCTGTACTTGGAGTCCTAAAAGACTATGAAGCATGCTCAGGACAGCTCACAAACGTGGCAAAAACAACCTATATACTCTCTTCAAAAGCACCGGAACATAGAGCCCAAATGATCTCAACAGAAATAGGTTTCAGCAGGAGCTCTCTGCCGGTAACATATCTCGGATGCCCATTGTACACTGGCCGAAAGACAACAGACCTCTTCTCACCACTAATCACAAAAGTGCAAATCAGACTTGAGGGATGGAAAGCCAACTACTTATCCAATGGAGGAAAGCTCATACTGATACGACATGTGCTCTCAAGCTTGCCAATTTACACTTTTCTGGCACTCCAACCTCCAACCTATATTCTGAACAAACTGGAGAGCCTTATGTCGGATTTTTTATGGGGATGGGAGGATGGTAGAAAGAAGTATCATTGGAGGAAATGGAAAAGCACTTGTTTACCAATGGATGAGGGTGGACTTGGGATAAGGAGGCTAAAGGACTGCATCACATTATTTAGCATGAATCTCTGGTGGGTCTTTAGGGAGCAGTCCTCATTGTGGGCTGTATTCATGAGACAGAAATACTGCTCCAGGAAACTTCCTGCAACAGTAACACTTATCCAACATGTGTCGCACACTTGGAGAAGAATGATGCTGCTTAGGGATGTTATGTTAGCCAATACGCGCTGGAGAATTGGAGATGGGGAAGTCAGCTTATGGTATGATAAATGGATAGGTGAAGGAGCCTTGAAAACTTATGCTAAACATGCAGATACAAATCTGCAAGTCAAGGATGCTTATAGAGGAGGAAACTGGAACGACGAATTACTTGAGGAAATCATACAGTACAATACCATCCTACATGAAATACTGCAATAGGAAATAGTGCCAGGTAAAGACAAGCAGATGTGGGAATTACAATCAAACTCCTGCTTCACGAGCTGCTCTGCCTGGAATCTGGTCCGTTCTAAGGGTTAATATATTCAACAATTTGGGAGGATCTGGGATGCTCACTTATCAGGGAAAATTAGTTTCAATATGTGACGGATATTGCATGATATCTGCGCGGTAGATGCTAACCTACAAAAGAAAGGGATTCTTCTTACTTCTATGTGCAGTTGCTGCATTATCTCTCCACAAGCGAAATCTACAACACACTTATTTCTGGAAAGCGAAATAGCTCTATACTCTGGACATCCTTCCACACTGCTCTTGGTATACCTATGAACTCAACAGACATGCGGAATAGACTAAGGAGCTAGCAAAGAGCAAAGGGCACTAAACTCTTGATATTAATATATAAGCTGATCCCTCCCATCATCTGCTGGATTATCTGGAAAATCAGATGCCTACATCGCTATGAGGGATCTTGGATCATTCACAGTGGAGCAATACGCATGACAAAGTGACTGATACAAGACATTCTGCGCTCATACAACTTGCAACGTCCACTAGGGGAAAATGAAGCAGCTGCACTCACAGCCATTGGACTGCTGGACACTGGATGATGGAACTTCACACAGGTAAGCTGTTTAGGTTGTAGTCAAATCTCATACTAATGCACGGTTTGGCTTCTTTACAATTTTGGCAAGAACACTGAACAGCTGACCAGATGATGCTGAGAATGGGAGAAAATGCAGCACTAAACAGACGGTTTGGCTTAAGATGATGCTAGACAAAATGAACAAGAATCAGATAGGATGGCACACTGAACAGACGTTGGATAAGAGGAGATAGAGCGCAGTTTTAAAGCAGAATCAGTCAGGTTCATGCAGATGCCGGATGAACAGATTAAGGTAAAACCAATGCAGGATGCAATGAACACAATTGTAAGGCTGGAATTCATGAGTTGCTATGAGAGCATAGGTCACGTAGCTTTGATAGAAGAAGTCTCACAAACAGATACACTACAACAGATATTCCAACTTGGTGGAGGCTTAATGGATTGGGGGACATAAAAAGGTAGGCATGCACACACTTTTTGTAAGGAGAGACAAGCCGGGTGCTGTACTCTTTCCTTACTCGGATTTCCCTCTTACCCTGCAGGTTTGCCATGCAAGGTTTTAAGGAGGCAGGATGGTTTACCCTCTCTTCACATAGTGACTCGGATGGGTAGGAGGTACCTCGCACAATTCGAGACTAGGATTTTTTGTTGTTTTTTGTTTAGGTTCATTAATGCGTAGAACGTTATTAGTTTTTTTTTCGTTTGAAGTCTTTTTATAGATTTAGGCGAAAAACCATGTAACTTTTACATCCATTATCAATAAATGTATTCCTTTCGGTGTAAAAAAAAGGGATGACGGCCTGAGCTGTTAGACCAAACAAAATTTCATGATCTTGTTTCTTCTGGACAACTCCGTCGAACAAAGCTCTTCTGCTACTGAAAACCGATCCAGCCAATTGAGAAGAAGAATGAAGGATTTTGCAGCGGTCCTCTAGCCAATTGCATCCACTGAGACGAAATGAGAACCATGGTTTCTGGGTCTCTATTCTTCTGCAGCGACCACCACGTTCGTCATCATGGTGGAGGACCGCAGCAATCTCCTATCATCGGTAAAAAACTACTCCGACCAGCTGGGCGACATGAGATTCACAATCCTTCTTCCACCACCACCATGTTCGTCGTCACAGTAGAGGACTTTAGCCTCCCTCCAGTAGAGAGCCACTCCGGCAAAGGGGGCACAATGGCGCTGCAGCACAACGGGCGTACGGGAGCCCTAGGTTTTGGCAGAATGGAGACTCTAGTTGCTGCGTTTTGTTCACAAAATAGGAGAAAAGATCCAATCCGCTGGATGAAGTGGCAGTCGAACGTGGCATCGTTCCTCGTCGGAAGAGGTAAATATTCTCATTTTTTGAAGACCCACGGGACTAGTGTATGCATTGAATGGAGGAGAGAGAGTCAAAAAAAGGACGAAGTGACATAAAAAAGCTGCGAGAAAAGAGAAGGAAATTACGAAAATGCCCTTCAAAAAGCAAGAAAAAAAAGTGTGTCGTTTTAAGCGACGTCGTTTAACAATAAATATTATAATAGTAACTAATATATTGCTCGTGTCATAAAGACACGGATTCGAGAGGCATCTAGTATAATGATGCAAGTGTAATTTAAACAACCAATCCCACCCCCCCACTGCCCCACCCCCGTGATGTGGAAATGACTTCATCCCTGTTCCATATAATGCTAAGGGAATTTGCCACTTTGTTGTTTTGGTGTCTGAAGCCATTAATCTGAAATAAAAATGATGTAACGAAAACCCGTGGATGAAAATACTATTCGTTAAAACGATACAACCAACATTAGAATATTTCTATAAGCTGGAGAAAACCTATAACCAAACACACTTATATAAATATGTATTAACGATACAACCAACATCAGAATGTTTACATAAGTTGGAGAAAACCTATAACCAAACACACTTTTAAAATATCTTCCAAACATACTTTAATAGAAATGTCAAAACAAATGGTCACCGGTTGGAATGCATGAATATAGTTCAAATACAGTTACTTGACAATCCAAATAAGCCAAACTACAAAATGAAAAAGGACGTGGGATGTCGTAAATGCACACTTCAGTCAAGATAAGCTAAGAAAAATGTCAAAATGACAAAACAGATTTGCAGAGAAAGGAAGTGCGGGGTACTAACAGAAAAGAAACATGAAGCATGGGGGAAATCATGTCAAACCCAAAAGGAAGGGAAAAAAATAGTCAGTGCTGAATCAGGAATTCAGAAAATAAACAACGAAACTGAGAACCATAAACCCACAAAAGTTAACTCTCCACGCTCAATGATCGGTTGAGAACTATATATTACATTAAGCTAACTCTTAATGTAAGGTTTGTGTGGATTATATAAGACAAAGGTGGATGAGAACCCATTTTTTCATCATTACCATGATCATTTTTAGTTTTTTTCTACTCCGGAACGAATTCTCCCGAATAAAAACCATCTCTCCCGAATATTAATCCATGCCGTTGGATTTTTATCTGATGGCCCAGATCAAGAAGCTCAATTTAATTCCAAAAAATGATTCTTCAAAAAAAGATTCTTTACACCGTTTGAAAACGACTTCCACCAAAGAACTCATTTGGATGAAGATTTGACCTGAGGAAGCCGACTCAATTCCTTCCGCTAACTAAAATAAATTAATGTTGCTGGTCAATTCCTTTTTACTTTGATATTGTCTATGTGCTCCGGTCGTTTCTTCTTAACTGGGGAGTTATACTCTGGGGTGGGTGCAGGCGGACGATTTTCAAGCAGACTCCCCGTTCGTTAGATAGAGAAGATCATCAAGATTTCGAGATCGGCTGCCGAACTTATTCCAAACCCAAGAGCTCTCTTATTGAATTGCTCATTCAATAAGAGAGCTCTCAATATTATGCCTTGAAGAGGACTCGAACCTCCACGCTCTTTAGCATGAGATTTTGAGTTCGTTTTGGAAGATGGAGCATTGTTCTCCAAATTCTAGCAGAATTCCACTCCACTGACTCACCACATACTCCTTTGTTGTTGCCTTCTGTTTGTTCTTTGTGGCATTGTTCTCCACATTCTAGCAGAATTCCACTCCACTCAGCCGCTTTATCAAAGACTTTTTCTGTGTTTGTGTGGAAAATCAGTGTTTTCAACTTCTAATTGGGCTTTTTAATCTGCACTGATAGCGGTACACAAATCCCTCTCACCACATATTTGTATTCATACAAAAATAGGAGACATGAACTACGCATATGTAGCTTTGATCGAATCTACTTTTTGGTATCTGGCAAGACTCCATGTATTCTGGCAGCAAGAATAAAGATGACTAAATGGCCACTGCTTCATGCTCAAATACAAACCTGCAAGTTATAAGGACATACAGTGCGGCCATGAGATGTGTAATGAAAAGGACATTACTTGGAAACCACACCATACACTGAAAATTCCAACAATATTATGCTAATATGTGGTTCCTATCATTTATATGTGCCAATCAAAATTAAAAGTGTCCAGGAGTACAAAATGAAGTGTCCAGATGTAATTTTGGAATATTGAAGAGTTCACAAAAATTTGACGGGAGAACAATGAAAATGTAAACCCATACAGTCATGCAATGATTCTTCTAAATAGTCTAATCTATCCTCGAGTCATGCAATTATTCAACTAAGTACATGATTATAATTGAACCATCCCTAAAATAGATATGTTTTCTTGTATTTTTCATAATTTTAAAAAAAATTATAACAAAATTATCATCTTCAGTATCTATCAATTCAGTAATAAGAATGAAGCAAGACATAAATCAAATTGGATAGCACATATGAGTTGTTCCCCACCTTAGTTTTACAGAAACCAGTCATGCGGATAAAGACCATCTCATGCAAACATTGGCTCGCACTCAGGGATATCATTCATGATTGCAGGTTCAATACGTGCAAGGGGGGGGGGGGGGA
>JAOYMZ010090218.1:0-10855 GCA_025802335.1 Pinguicula primuliflora
TTAATAAAATATTCATTTATTAATTATTAAATATTATTTTATTAATTAATTATGTATTAATTATTATTTTTAATAATCTTAGAATATTTAGTGCTTAAAATTTATATGATTTAAATTAATTTTAATTAATTAAATCCTAAACTTTAAAATTAAAATCTTAAATTCAAACCCTAAACCCTAAATTTAAACCATAAATCCAAAATTCCACAAACAAAAAATGTTAAATTTTATTAAAAATTAAAATTAATATTACCGTGGATTTGTCGCCAAAATTAAAACCCTAAACCTAAACTCTAAATCCTAAACATAAACCCTAAACCCTAAACACCAAACTTAAACCCTAAACCCTGAAAATTAAAATCTCAAACTCTATAAACTCTAAACCCTACCAACAAAAAAGGCTAAACTTTATTAAAAATGATAATCAATATTACGACGGCTTCGCCGCCGAAAAACTAAAACCCTAAACTCTAAACCCTAGTCCCTACAAACCATGAATGCTAAACTTTATTAAAAATGGTCATTAATATTACGACGGCTTCGCCGTCGAAAAACTAAATCCAAAATTCTGTAAATCCTAAACTTAAACCCTAAGCCCAAATTTTAAAAAATAATAATTAAATAATAAGTATATCGAAACTATATGAATTCGCATGTCAAATGAAAGCGCATGACGCGCTGATAATTATGGCGGTCTCCGTTTCGACAAACAATAAACATTTGGTCGGATATTTGAGAAAATAAAAAGTTTATTAAAATAATAATAACTTTAATATTATAATATTCTTAAAACAAAAGAAAAAAAAGAAACACTATTTGCACGCTTACCAAAAAAATCAAACCGGCACCGCACCTCCTGCTGCTTCTGGTGCCTTGTATACAGTGTAAATGTAACTACCCGAATTTTAGGGCCTTTTAATTTCGGGTCCTTCAGCATTTCCCTACTTTGAATATATGTAAACATATAATTTATTTTGGATTAAGAATTCTAAAATGAAGTTATTCCACACATGACAAAGAGGAGTCTTACTCTCAAATCTCAATACGGAACCAAAAATGAAGCGCATTTTTGAACGTTTCTAAGAATTATCTAATTTAAGATTCTTGAACAAATTCAATCCAACATAACTTTGAATTGCATGAAGCCTTCCTTTCAAACTTTGCCAAAAAAAAATTAGCCACTTCTACTCAAATTTTTCCAATAATGTCTCTGCCCTTACATGTCCGCGTCAACGTAATCCCTGTCGTAAAACGAACGGAAAATTTTTTTCTTTGCCCTGTCAGAGGCAAAATTTTGCGAAAATGCCCTGCCGCGCAGGAACATAGAAGATCAATCAAAATTATAAAAAAAAACAGAAAACAATAATACTCATGATTAAAAACAAAGTACATACATGCATACTGATGCCATACCAGAATCATTTCTATGTACTCTCATGCACATTATCTAAGCAAAGCTCACCCATTTCCATCTTTTCATTTAGAGAGGAACCACCTTTTCAGTAGAGCGAAAGTGCTACTGAAAAGGTATATAGAGATGTATGTAGGGGTTTGGGGGGTCCAAGCACCCCCAACCCCTACATGTATATATATACTTATAGTGGTAAAACTGACACAAAATGAACTTAAGCCTGTGGGTAGAGTTAAGGCTCTTAAAGTTAAAGTGTGGGTTCAATTCCACAAACTCAATTTTGAGTTTATTATTCATATGGCTGCATTTTTGTTTCATTAACTATAATTAATTTATTAATTAAATCACTAAGAATATAATTGACTAAATAATAATTTGGTTTAAATGTTAACTTTGAAATTAATTAAATTATGCAATTATATATATAGGGTAATTTTCATATTCTCAGTCTTTGCGTGCTCAGTCCGTACTCAACTTTTCGTAACATCATCCGTTTTTGAAATTGGTCGCACCATTGGAAAGCTTATACATTGTAGATAAAAATTCACATACTTTGGTCCGGTTTCCGGTGACGTATTTAGGACTACTTAACCCAAGGGGATGCATAACCCTCCAATAAGTGGTGATAACGTCGTCGAAACCGGACCAAAGCATGTGTATTTTCATCTACAATGTACAAGCTTTCCAATGGTGCGACCAATTTCAAAAACGGATGGTGCTACGAAAAGTTGAATACGGACTGAGCACGCAAGGACTGAGCATATGAAGATTTCTGTATATATATTCAATAAATTATTTTACTTGATGATAAATATTTTTTTGGCTAGATGAGCGAAAAAAAATCTGCTAAAATTTTCGAAATTATAATGTTTAAATCTTCACGGAACCAGTTATAAAATTATGTTTCGGCGGCTCCGCCAAACTAAAACTCAATAAACATATGGCTATAGAGAAACAAACTGAACATATACTTTAAACAGTACCATCTGCCGGTACTGGAAATGGGTACCGGTACTGGTGAGACGGTATCAGTATATCGATTCTGATTGCGGAGAGAGACAGTACCGGTACATCAAATGAGCACCCCCAATCGCCAAATCCTAGATCCGCCCCTAACTATGAGAGTCTAGAATATGCATTTTTCTAATAAACCCGAAGTGATCTATAGAAACATAATGCGAGGAAGACATAGTTAGAAGTTGAGAACAGCAAATCGGTGACAACATTCAGAGCAGAAAGTTTACTTATGAACATAATGGTAATAGGCAAGTCATGCATACTCAAATCGATAAGCAATAAATAGTAAAATATTTTACACAACAATAGTGACTAAATAAATACTCAATCAAATACTCAACACGTGCATGTGAAAATCAAATACTTAAACGAACAATTCACACAAACCAATTATCTGCGTGAATTATCTTGAACCAATTATCTGCATATGCAATCAAATACTCAACACATGTATATATTAGACATTTTTCAAATAAGAATAAAAGAGAAAGGATGAAGCAACCTGAATGCTTACCGGTTGCTGTGAAAATCATACTGCAAGCGGCCTTTGTGGCAATGTTAACACAAAGAGAAAACTCACATGGCTTGAGCAACCACAGTGGCTTCAAATACTCACAGCGGCCTGGGCAACCACCCCCAAAGCATAATTGGAACCCAAAAATCTGCATATTGAATGGAAGAATTAGCAATAATCCAATTTCAAAAACCGAAACAGAGTACATAACAACTTACACGAACTATTCATAGAATTCCACACACACGTTCGAATGGGTCGGCAGAAGTCGGAAAGAATCAATTGCTGTAGCAAATAACAGTATGAAACAAAAAAAAACATAGTGCCTGCAAACCAAATCGGAAATGAATATGCAGTAACAATATTCAATCAAAAATGCATGGCGAAACCAAAAATCAAAAAATCATCCAGATCACTGGAATTGAACATACTACCACTCCCAGCAAGAGTTAAACTGCCACTTTTTTGAAACCGCATAGCATCGATCATGGGCATGATGTAAAATTGGGGCCGACAATCTGCAAAATTGGAAAAAATTAGCACTGAACAAATCTAAATAAAGCGAAACAAAGGACAGAAAGCATACCAGAACAATTCAATATATAGACTGTGAGGCTGCAATGAATGGATAAACACTGAAGATCCATTAAATGCGAAATTGATGAGAAGAAACGAACCGAGGCGTCGTTCCCTAAAATGAGAGAAATGTGAAATCAGAAACTGAAGATTGGCATTGAAGGCAGAATTATTTCCCAGAAGGTCGATATTGAAGACCCTCAGTTCCTTCGCCATTTTCTCTCTAGCGAAAAACCCACCGCATTCCGCATTGAATTGGAGCAGCAGTAAAATGGGGAGTTCGGCATTTAAGAAGATGAGGGGTGAATAAGTCTACAAAAAGTCTGAATTGCCCCTAAAAATGTGTGGGGAAAAATTGTTGTCTTCTTGTCTGACGAAAATATCCCTCAAAATAACTTGTCATTTTGTTCTTTAAATTTCCAATTTTACTTGTTGTTTACGGAGCAATTTTAGAATAGCAGATGTATTTATTGTAGTTTGCATTCACCCGCTTCTGAACTTTCAAGAAAATGTTGAGTATTTTTGTCCTTAATTAAGCTTTGGATGATGCCTCATTTGCTATATTATTCTACAACTTTTGCTTTCAATAATGAGTTGGTTTTCCATTCTTATTTTTTTTTCATAAATTAAACTTTCAAAAATAAACATGTGTTTATTATGTGGCAAGAATCTCTTGTCTTTTTTCTATTCATGTACTTCCGTCAGATTGAATATTTTTTTTAGCAAGACCCGTCAGATTGAATATTTGTTACAACATTTTCATTACGGACCAGTGTCTTCAGACACAGGCAATATCTAGTAATTATTGAATTTTATTCAGTAAAGAAAAGCATGTATAAATGTACAGATCAACCTCACAAAAATGGCTACAAAAAGCATGAATGTGTGAAAGATATACAATTGCTTGCAACCAACTGCATATGTTTGTTTCTTCCCAAACAAATACAAAAAATAACAATGACTATAAAAATAGCACAATTTAGACGAGATGGAAACTGGCGGGGATAGTAAAAACCTCATAAATGAATACATCATATCAATTAGCTTTGGATCATAGTTGTCAATTGATAGAATTCAGAAGAAAGGGGAAAGAAGTTGGTCCGGCCTAACACTCGGGTCACGAGAGCCCATGAAGAAGAAGCGAGTCCGATCATTTACGATCGGTTCGGGTCTCGTGTGTGCAAGTGCGCGTGAGGTGAATTTGGTAGGAATATGGGTGTCACCATTAAAACCTTGAGCCCAAGGTGATAGGTTCTCCCCACGATTCCTATTTAAACTAGCCTAACTAAGGTTTCACAACCGGTATGGGACAAATACTTCTAACACCTCCCCTCAAGTCCGACTGGGCAAGCACTGTCGGACTTGAACGCCATACCGAAGAATTTTTAGAAGATCGGAAGATATACAGGCCAGATTTTTCGGTCGTTAGACCATTATCGGCTCCGATACCATGATAGAATTCAGAAGAAATGGGAAAGAAGTTGGGCCGACCCAACACTCGGGTCACGAGAGCCTATGAAGAAGAAGAAGCCCAACCGTTTACGATTGGTTCGGGTCTCGTGTGTGCAAATGCGCATGGGGTGAATTTGCTAGGAATGTGGGTGTCACCATTAAAACCTTGAGCCAAGGTGATAGGTTCTCCCAACAATTCCTATTTAAACTAGTCCAACTAAGGTTTCACAACCGGTATTGGACAAATACTTCTAACACCAATATGAGAGTTGTAATTGTCCTTTTGTGAATCGTAAATTGAATCGTATCGTAAATCGTAAGATTTTTCATAATTTAATAAATAATAAAACTTTAATTAAAAATATTTAAAATTTACAATTCATTGTCTAAAATTAACATATATCACTCAAATTAGTCGAAGTTTAATCTAAATCATTAATATCAATATATGAATTGTCTTCATCTTCATCATTTTCGAGTATGTTCGTAGTCATTAACATTTTTTCATCGTCCTCTTCAACCATTTTCTTTTTTCCCGATCGACATTTAAATTTCTTTGTCTTACATTTAGGAAAAAATATTATTTAAAATTTGAAGTGCATATAATCTCACAATAAAAATATTTAAACTTTATACCTCTTTTTTTGGGGGTACTTGATCCTTCATCTTCAAAACACTCTTGGAAATCCATCCATGTACCATCTTGAGGTAGACATGCATCTTTTGTTTCTGTGATCCATTCATCAGCGGAGTCTATATCTGATAAATAAATAGGAACATATGTATCGCCATTTTCTTACATCTTTATTTGTCTCATCTCCAATTGGATATTATATTTCACAAATACTAATGCATTTAGTCTCTGAGCCTCCAATCTATTCCTCTTCTTGGAATGCCCATGATCAAAGGTGCAACAATTTCTTTCACACCCGATGGCACTATAAGTCAGGCTAAGCACTCTGGTAGCAAATTTTTGTAGTTCCTTGCAGTCTTCTCCATCATTATCCCACCATAATGCTACAAACGAAATATGCAATCCTTTCTTAACTTCAGAATCTGCCTTAAAGGTCACATAGTAATGAAACCTACAAATGTAAACAATAATGTTTAAAAACAAAACAATATAAGATATTAAGTTATTCAACTAATAAAACAACTTTTTTAAATGAGAAGCAATTTCCTCTTTAGCTCTATTCATTGCCTTGTAAATATAACTCATCGTTGGCTTGACATCACCTCTACAAGTCTCAAAACCTTCACCAACAGAAGTACAGCACTAATGCAATATTTGATCGAATTCCAAAATCTTGTATCTTCCAAAATGATCTTCTGACATCTTTTTCCCGTAGCAGTTGATGAATAAGAATTTGTAGCAAACTCCTTCGATGCAAACATGGCCTTAAGAGTAATCTTTCTTTCTTCAAAACTTTTTAGGGTAAGATAGACAGTTGCAAATCTAGTAACAACTGATCTTGTCAACTCCATTTGACCCGTGTACTTTCTGAATAGAGCCAACAACCAACAATGTCTGTGGATATATACGGTGACTTTCTTAGCTTTTGAAAGCGTGTCTATAAAACCAGAATATCACCAATATCACTAAATATCAAGTCTAGAATATGTGTGCACATGGTAACCAAAATAATCGTGTCCTGTTCTCCTTTAAAAGTCTACCAGCACCTACATACGTTGAGGCCACTTGAACTACATTCTCTTCCCCTATTTCTTCCACCACTTCATCAAGCAACTCAAACAACATTTCTAACTTCTTTATCACATTGGAGGTATCTATTGATTTAATAAATACCGTTCCACTTGGACTATTAACGAAAATATTTGTGAGCGATCGAAACTTTTTATCTGTCCATCTATCAGACATTATTGTACAACCAGTTTCCCTCTGTCCTCATGGTATGTTGGAACTTTTAATCCCTTTCCATATTCTCCAATCGATGCCACCATTTTTGCAAACAAATGGCTCTTAACTATGTTAAAAGCTAATGCATGCCCATATAAAAAATGACAGATATCTCTTACGACAGGCTCCCTATTCTTGACTATCCCATTTATCGCCAATTGAGTTGTTTTTCTATTTTCACGAAAGCATCCATAGTCCCCTTATGAACACCATCTTGTACATCACTATCAGTGTGTTTACTGTATTTTTCTTCCAACATTTTTCTTAACATATTCTTCACATCTTCACTAACGGATGTACATGGTGCTACATTCTTATTAGTGCATGCAGAATGATGTTTCATACGGTGAACTCCACCACCACAAATTTTTCCACAATAATTACATTGCACTTGTTTGTTAGTTTCTCCAATCCGAGTACAATGCTCCTATGTAATATCAGTACTGTTGTTTAGTTTTTCCATATTACTAACTAACAATAGATATTAAAATATAATAATTTATTTAGCAAAAAATATAATCATATAACACAACATATATTAATAATCATCAAAAAAAAATATTAATTGCACCTAACATGTCAAATATTTTTTTAGATAGTTCATAACATGTCAAATATAATTATTGAATTACAATCACAATATAAATACAACATAACTAAACTAACAATAAATTAATGTAAAAATATGAAAATACATGTCAAATACATGATTCAAAGCTCTTGAAAATTCAAAGTTTTTCTACTCTCAACAAAAGCTTTACCTCTTCCCAATTAAAATAAAGTTGTCCCAGTTCTTAAAGCCTTTTCTTCTTTCTACCTTCTTTCTCTTCTTTACTTATTCGTTCCTTCACTTTCGTCTCAAACTAGATGAAATAACCAGAAGGAAGCACAAAAAATCGACGGCAGCAAACAGGAGGAAAAGGAAAGAAATTAGTAGGTATGAGTAATGAGAGATAGAATAATGTATTATATAGGATTTTATTTCCATTGGGAAATCTCAATTTTGGGGTGTAAGATATCCGCGAATCCACCTTTTTTTTGCTTAAATCTCTAAATTGCAAGAATCGCGATTTAGATCAACATGGGAGTCAAATTGTAATTTCTTGCGATTTAAGGTAGATTTTTGCAGAAAGCGATTTTAGCATGTTTGGATCAATTTTCCTTTTTTGGACTCAAATCGCACGATTCAACTCCTGAATCGTGCGATTTTGACAACTATGATGCCAAATGATGTTTCATACGGTGAACTCAACCACCACAAACTTTTCCACAATAATTACATTGCAATTGTTTGTTAGTTTCTCCAATACAAGTACAATGCTCCAATGTAATATCAGTACAGTTGTTTTGTTTTTCCATACTACTAACAAATAATAAGTATTAAAATATAATCATTTATTTAGCATAAAATATAATCATATAACACAACATATATTAATAATCATCAAACAAAAAAATATTAATTGCACCTAACATGTCAAATACTTTTTAGATAGTTCATAACATGTCAAATATAATGATTGAATTACACTCACATAACTACAATCACAATATAAATACAACATAACTAAACTAACAATAAATTAATATAAAAATTTGAAGATTGCCATACATGATTCAAAGCTCTTGAAAATTCTACTCCCAACAAAAACTTTACCTCTTCCCAATGAAAATAAAGTTGTCCCACTTCCAAAGCATTTTCTTCTTTCTACCTTCTTTCTCTTCTTCACTTATTCCTTTCACTTATCCAAAAAAAAACTTATTGCTTCCTTCACTTTCTTCTCAAACTAGATGAAATAACTAGAAGGAAGCACAAAAAATCGACGGCGGCAAACTGGAGGAAAAGGAAAGAAATTAGTAGGTATGAGTAATGAGAGATAGAATAATGTATTATATGTGATTTTATTTTCATTGGGAAATCCCAATTTTGGGGTGTAAGAAATATTAATTAAGGTGGATTTTTGCAGAAAACGATTTTAGCATGGGAGTTGTATAGGTTTTCCTTTTTTGGATCCAAATCGTACGATTCAACTGCCGAATCGTGCGATTTTGACAACTATGGTGCCAAATAATGTTTCATATGGTGAACTCCACCACCACAAACTTTTCCACAATAATTACATTGCACTTGTTTGTTAGTTTCTCCAATTCGAGTACAATGCTCCCATGTAATATCAGTACTGTTGTTTTGTTTTTCCATACTACTAACAAAAAATAGGTATTAAAATATAATCATTTATTTAGCAAAAAATATAATCATATAACACAGCATATACTAATAATCATCAAACAAAAAAATATTAATTACACCTAACATGTCAAATATTTTTTTTTGAGAAATACTTAGTTGACCGAACCTAAATCGAACAAAAACAAATTACTATAAAATAGATATGTGGGACCCACACAAAACACCCACACCCAAACCCACACGGGTGTGGGTGTGTTTCTGTACTGATAAATGCACTACTTTGGACCAAACTTTCGGTTTATGCGTTCGTCTAGCTCCACTCTATTTTTTAGATAGTTCATAACATTATTAATATAATGATTGAATTACACTGACATAACTACAATCATTTCATTTGAATAATTGAATAACTGTTTGGTGCAATCAAAACACGCGAACATCAAAATCTATGCATAATGGTAGCCACAAGCATGAATATGGGAACAGTACCAGATTCCATTAGAGTACAAATGTTAAACAGTAGGGGTTGATTAAATATCAATAATCACGAAAACCACAATTCGTGAACAGAACCAAATTCATAAGCAAAACAACACAGAACTACGAGTAATACGAGAAATGATATGTGCTACGAAAGAATGCACGGATTCAACACGGATGGTGACAAGTGTCAATTTCGTGATTGATCCGTGCAGCTTTTCGTGGCACATATCATTTCTGGAGTAATACTATGGCGCACCCCCTCCCCGTTTGGTCCAAAAATCGACGATTTTCCACAAATTTAAATGTTATAAATCCTATAAACCCGAGGGCTAAATATTACGGCGACTTTGCCGCCGAAAAACTAAAACCCTATTTAAATGTTATAACCCAAGAGCTAAATATCAACCTTAGGGCTAAGCCCTATAAACCCAGGGGCTAAATACTATAAACCCAAATTTAAATTTGTGAGAAATCGTCGATTTTTGAGCCAAACGGGGAGAGGGTGCTGAAGGGTGCGCGCGGGGGGGGGGGGGTGCGCTATAGTATTTGCGCAAAACTACATTGCTGGATTTTTGAAGCTTCCTTTGCTGGCCGAAATGTTCTGCAAAACCCAAACGAATGGGAACAAAACAAAACCCTCCACAAAACAATATAGGTCGTGGGTGTGTCAGTTTGAAGAATGGCGTCACCACGAATGGTCAAAGAGAGGTTGGTATAATGATTGCATTGAAAGATCATGGGTTCAAATCTCTTCCGCGACATGAGACTGTCACATATGACTTGTCAAATGTGGCTTACTCCCTACCCATATGTGGCTTACCTCCATACCGTGGTTTGCAGGCTATTGCGATAGGTCGTTGAGTTTACCTATCTCGGTAGGGTTCCTTCCGTTATCAAACATCACGGATGCATCTTAAGGAACTAAAATCAGATTGTTTGTGGGTGCCTTTGTAAGCAACACATTCGAGTGTAACATAACCTGAAGGAGCCTCGGGCATCCAGAAAGAAACATTGTCCATTCTCCTCTGCTTTTTTATTCGACCAACTAGCTGAAAATCTGAAGGGGGTTTGTACAAATCACAATGTTCAGAAGAGTCCGATTTTGTACACCTCCTTTAAAAGATGGTGTATAAAACCACAATTTCTATTGGTCCACTTGGTTGATGGACCCCACAAAAATAAGTCAGATTTTTAATTCCATTCTAGTCCTCCTGGCAATCCTATTCCGAAAGAAGAGGCAAGCTCCAGGTCCTCCACATCACCACCACTGGCCGCCTTCACTCACATGTGAAC
>JAOYMZ010090239.1:0-10853 GCA_025802335.1 Pinguicula primuliflora
TCTGTTGATAATGGTAATTGATTGTTGATTGAGGATAGCATCTCCTGGAGCCTTGTATTCTCCCAGTCCCTCAAGTTGCGTCTGAAAGTGAGCTTCCAATTCTCATGTTCAGGCTTAAGTTCACTCACAGAAGCAGCTTTACATGTAGAGAGTTTGTATAGATCTGGGTACCTCATCGCTAGAGCACCCTCTTGTGTCCAATCTGTTGTCCAGAAGAGGAAAGCAAACCGTCTCCAATCCTAAATTTTAGCCTGTTTTGGAACCAATCATCTTGGACTGCAACATTCCATATATCTGCCCAGGTTTTTGAAGCACCATCCGGCGTAGTCAACAGCGAAAAATCAACATTTCAAACCTCATTCTGCATATACTTTGTCCAGATGATAGCAGACCAAAAACTACGAGGTTCATTTCTCAGCCACCACAGCCATTTTGCTGGGAGGGAATCATTCATCAATTCAATGTCTCGGATGCCAAGACCACCTGCATTCAAATCAAGACACAATATTTTCCATTTGATTCATCTTATAGGTCTGTTTCGTGAGCCCGAGCTTCGCCAAAGGAAATTACTCCGCAGCTTTGTGACATTGTGGGCCACTGTTTTTGGCATCGTATATATCGACATACGATACACCAATAAGCTCAGTAAGGAAGATTTGATAAGCATCAATCTTCCAGCAAAATTCAAGAATCTGTTGTCCCACCTTTCAATCTTGTTTTTTATCTCATAGAGCAAGGGATCCCACTGCCTGCACCTTCCAGAAAAGGTAGTTCAGCTACCTCACAGTGCAAGTTTCTGACAATTCTTTCAACAGACCCTCATTCACATTTTGCCCATATAGACTGCTTTTACTAAGATTCACAGCAAGACAACTGATCAATTCGAAGATCTGCAGAACACTTTTGATTACTAAAACATTCTGAGTTGTACTTGCAGCTAGCATAAGAGTGCCATCTGCATATTGCAGATGAGTTATATTTATCTCACCAATCACTCCACCTCTCAAAATATTCAGATCTTGAGCTTGTTCAAACATTAAACCCAATCCTTCTACTGATATCAAGAACAATAGGGGGAGAGAGGATCCCCTGCCGTAGCCCCCTTCTCAGTTTAAACTCTCCTGAGCTACTACCGTTCACTAACACCGCAACATGAGCTGAAGTGACACACTCTTCCATCCATTTTATCCACAATTCACAAAATCCTAACTTCCGCAGCATTGTAAAGAGATACTTTCAGTTCATAGAATCAAAGGCTTTAGTAAATTGACTTTAAACAATAATAACTACTTTCCGCTTTTTTATATGAATGCAGTACCTCATTCACTATTGGCACCCCATCATGTATCTGTCGATCTTTCAGAAATCGTGTTTGTTCTTTTGTAATGATCTTCCCCATTACAAGACTCATGCGATTAGCTAACAGCTTAGCTAGAACTGTATAAGCACTACTAACAAGAGATATGGGGCGATACTGATCCAATTTCAATGGATTATCAGATTTAGGAGCAAGAGTTATCCATGTACTTGTCATACCTTTTAATAGCTGAGAGGTCTTGTGAAATTCCTGGATGAAGCTGATGAAATCTCCTTTTACAATATCCCAGAACAATTGCAGGAAATAGAAGTTAAATTCGTCAGGGCCCGGACTTTTCATCGGTGAGCAACTCCAGACTGCCGCCTTAATCTCCTATTCACTGGACTCAGCTGTTAAAGCTAAATTTTCTTCGTCAAATATTCTATTCTCAGGCTGTATATCCAATGAAAGTCTAAACCATTCTTCTTCATCATAGTGTTCTTGGAAATGTGACTTTATTTCTTATTTCACATCTTGAACTTCTTCACACCATCTGTCTTGAATCATCAGACCTCTGATGTTGTTTCTTACTCTATTGTTCTTTACTCGTGCATTGAAATATTTATTATCATCATCTCCTTCTCTGATCCACTTTGATCTCGATTTTTGGAAGAGTAAGCTTTCCTTTTCCGCCAATACTTTGCTTAAATCCACTCTTAGCTGCATTTTTGCTTTCTGTCGTCATCAGTCAGAGACTCTGTTCGAGAAGGCAATCACACAGGATGCTTAGGCACCGCCTATGTGCTAGGATGTATCACCCTCTACCTTACTCGAATCACCGCTTAGGCCGTTTAAAAGCCCGCTTAGGCAGGCACCTAGGCTGCTTCGGCACTGAATGGGCCCTGGCTGCCTAAGGTCCGCCTAGTGCTTTCTCGGACACTGGTCAGAGACCTCTCTTCTGCTAGCTTATTATATTCTCCTATCTCTTTCTGCAATCTGTCCAGATTTATGTCCATATTTCCATAAACGGTCTTGTTCCATAGCTTCAACTTTTCTCTAAGAATTCTCAGTTTGTGATGAAGAATATATGCCTTTGTTCGTATTAACTTTATATCCTCCCATGATTTATGCACATGGTTTTTGAAGCCAGGTACTGCACACCAAACATTTAGTGTAGTGAAAGCCTTTGTTCCCCAGTTTATTTGCTCTTCTTTCAATAATATGGGGCAGTGATCAGAAAGGCCTCTTTTTAGTGCATACTGATAAACCGTTGGCCATGTTTCCATCCAAGAATCAAAGAGTAGATATCTGTCAATTCGACTCATGCTTGGGCCTTTTCCATTTACACGGGTAAATTTCATTTTCTGTAGAGGAATATCGACGAGGCAAACCTAATCTATAAACTGATTTAAGTCATTCATTTCACGTGTAGCAGCATTAACAATACCCTTTCTCTCTTCAGGATATCGAACTGCATTAAAATCACCTATCACGCAATAGTTTTGCACCTGTAGATCTAGTATATGTAATAAAATCCTGTTCCAAAACTGCCTTTTCTTAGCTACTGGTGATGGATCATGGACTGCAATTATACTCAATGGTCTTTCCTCTCTTCCCCATAAACCTGTTACTGATACAAAACCTGCCTCAATATATGTACTCACATTCTTTAGTTAACTTTTCCTCCAGATACACAGAATACCATCAGAGCGGTCTGCTGAATCCCTATGGAACATGTCACAGTCATCATCAAGCCATAGACTTCGAGCTCTATTCATAGTCATCTGATCAGTTTTTGTTTCCTGGAGACAAATAAAATCTGGTTTGTGCCGAATAATAAGATCTTTAACAGCCCTCCTTTTATTAGGTGTACCAAGTCCACGGACGTTCCAACATATTATTCTCGTATTGTTCTTTACTTGGAAACTTTTTTGGTTGAATTCTGCCTTAACTTCTTCTAATACAATTCTGATGCTGAATGCTCTAATAGATCCAATCTTGAGATTATCCCTGATTGAGGGAGCTGAGCTGAAACTCCCAGCTGTTGTGCCAATAGCCGCGTTTTTTCAGCTGCTATCTGAGTTTCTGAAGGGCTTGATATAGTTTATGCATCTGTTGTTGCTTCAGGTTCACCAGGAGATGTAAAACTAGCTGTTGAACTCTGAATCTTGATGGTATGCCTTTTCAACTTCTCTGTCGATCCAGCAACTGGATCACAATTACCTTAAATGGTCTTATCAAGGGAATTCAATGTCAAATCCAGATATGCCTGAAAGCTGAAAGGATCACTATCCTGAGACAATGCTCTTAACGGAGTATGCAAGATCTCAGCATCAAAACTTATTGGAGGAATATCTCTTCCTTTGACATCTTGTATCTTTGCATCACTGGGGGAGTTAGGGGTGTTAGGTCTTAATAGCATTTCAGCTTTTTCTGGGATAACACTCACATTCTCAAGAGAGCTAGATTTAAGCAAAGCTATTGCACTCATCTGGTTTCTCGTTTCTTCACTCATAGTTCGTACTTCCAGTTTATCATATTGTTCCTCTATCAACTTTTCTCCCTGAAGACGTTCACTGATTATTTCCCATCCACTAGAAGTTTTTTCCAACACATTTTTTCTGCCGCTCGCTTCACTGCCCTCTTTCTCAACTGTACAAGCTTTAGTATCCTTTTTTTTTCTGCAGGTCCTAACATTTCACCACCATCTTTATTCTTGTCATTCACTTTTAACCAAACAGTTTTATTTTTTGAAGGCAAGGCTTGCCATGCAGCCCTGCTAGCGGTGCTAGAAGAAGCATCAGAGTTTCACATCTCTCTATTAGTAGCCAATTCTTCATCAATCTTTACAAGGAAGGAGTTTGGGGCAATCTCAACTTTAACTGAGCAGTTAACATATTCATTTGATTCGGTCATTATCAGAACCCGACAAAATTGCATCTCCGTCTGATCGGTTGTACAATCATCTATTTTCATTACTGAACCCAAGCTAGAACTTACTTCTGTAAAGAACCTGGTAGACCAGCAATGCAACAGTACACCTCTAATACGAATCCAAATTGGCCTCATTATTTTCCCATCAACATATTTCCAAGGCCTCAGGTTGTTGACGCATAACATCGATACAGTAGGGATATCAGTGAGCATTCTCAGTTGATCTTCAATAGTTTTCAGGCGAAGCAGAACTTCTCCCCCTTCTAGTCTGACTGTAGATCCCTCCTTTGTACCCTTGCTCCTCTATAATCCGATTCATCGACTTTATATCCAAAATTGGTGATGGAAAACCAACAAGGCAAGTTTCTAGACAGGTAGATTCCTCTGCAGTAGGATTATATTGCACAACTTTTACTGGCTCAATATATTCTTTTGCAGGTCGAAGACTGACTGAGGCAGTAGGCAGCCTGGGCATATCGCTAACTTTGCTCTTAGCCACTGTGGTATCCACATTTGCTGGCCTAGCTCTCTTCACATACAGTTGAAAGGTTTCGACTTTGTTCCCATTTACTTTTTCAGTAATCTCATCTACATTCGTCCCCTTGACAAAGCGCACAAATCCGTACCTCCGTCCTTTGTATTCCATCTTTGGCAGAGCAAAGACATCACATACTTGAGCATACGAGTCAAAAAATTTCCATAGGTCGCTTTCCTCTAATTTTTTAGGGTTTAGTGCAGAATGCTCTCAAATTGATTGGGTTCTGGTGGATAGTGCTACTGGTGGCTGGTATAAACCTTAGATATGACATTGATTTTGGGTGCAGTTTATGTAAACAGGCTAAGATATTGCCCAGTTCTTCAGTTCCATATTGTGGCTAGTTCTTTAGTTATGTCAATGTCTAGTTGATGCCCTCGTAGTGAGCCGAAAACAATAATCACCTTGAAACTAGTACTTATTATTATTGTAATTATTTTGAAATTTTTATTTGAATCTTTGCAGTGGTGAATGTTTCAATTGGTCCCAGTTTGGGATTCCTAACATCAGGAGAAAACAGGAGTGGCTATTAGCAGGAGGAATTAATCCTGACAATGTATACGAAGCTCTTACAACTCTCCAGCCAAATGGGATTGATGTAAGTAGTGGAATCTGTGCTTCAGAGGACATACAAAAAGTTAAGTGACAAGTATTATCTTTCATGAAGGCAGCACTGAGGATCTTTTGTGATCATAAACAACTCCATGTAACTTTTCAAATATGTTGTGTTGTATAAGTTTTCTTCAGAAGTTAATAGTTCCTAGCATAGTAGTCAAATTGAGATTAGAAACTTGAATCTAAATGATCAATTTTTGAATCGTGAATCGTAAAGATTCGTTTGTAATTTTAAATATACTAAAATAAATGTTTTTAATAAAAATATTATAAAATAAATAATTATTAAAATTTAGCATTGATATTTGAATCGAATCATAAGATTCGAATCCGGAATCATATTCGAATCGTAAGATTCAGATAATTGATGAGCATAAAAAATTCATATGAAAGATTTGAATCGTTGAGCTTTAGAATTGAATTAAATTGTAGGATTCGAGCCGTGAGTCGTAGGATTTTGATAAAAGAAGTAACTAGGAACAAATCGTATTCGAATACCCAATGTCCTACCGCAATAGCATGCAAACTACGGTAAGAAGGTAAAACATATTTGACAAACCATATGTGACAGCCTCATGTCGACAAGAGGCTTTGAACCCATGATCTTTGAGTACAGTTGTCACTTCCAAAACCACTTGGTCAACTCAATCTTTGACTCTTTTCTTCTTTTGGAAGCTGATTTTGTAATTTTCAGTAAACATTTTCCAAACAATTCCTTATGTGCAACATTTTTTTCATCAGTGAGCAGGTAAGAAACTTCTCGTAAGATAAAACCACCGCCCTACCGCAATATTGCATTCTCTCTTCATCAATGAACATTGTGTAAAACAAAAGTACATTGTGTAATGCAAACACATTCTAGAAAGAATAACTCACCAACTGTATGTAATTTTTTTATATCTGTAATCCAATCCATTAGAGGAAAAAAGAATCAGCTTTACGTTATTATCCTTGATTCTCTTGCGATTAAACTATGTTTCCAGTATCTCAATTCAATTCAGGATCAGCCTGGTAATAGACAATATCACCAGTGTCACTCACGTAATGATCCTTTCGCATGCTTTCAAAGAGAATTCCCAACAAGTGAAATGGAAGAGGCCCTGATTTCTGACTCTCTCTATAATACTTTCCAAGTACTGGCTTGGCCGCCTCTGTCTGCATCAACAGAAAAGATACCCCGTATCAAGAAAAAAATGATATGGGATGTGGTAGAAAGATGAAATTTTTCTTCAAACGGAAATCAGACACTTACAGCTTCTACCAAATGATAGTGTGGGATCTGAGGGAAGAGGTGATGAATGACATGGGTTCCTATGTCATGGTGGATGTTGTTAATCCATCCGTAATCACGGTCGAGAGTCGTAAGCCCGCCTCGCAGGTAACTCCACTCCTGGTTTAACAGAGCAAAGAGTATCAGCGTACATATTCAATCTTGTTGATCTGCATGCTACTTTTTCGCCACAGTTTTTTCCGGGTTAATCACGGGTATTCTAGATTACAGCAAGAGAATTAGAAATATGTTTGTCTTGATTGTACCTTCCCACGGTACCAAGGAAGCTTATCCTCATGGCCATGGTGATGCAAGTAGGTGACTAAATCAAGCCACATTACAAATCCCTGCATGGAAATTCAAATCAGAGTTATGTCAAGAAAGGTGGACTATAGCAGGCAGCAGAATTCAGTGTTTGAGGACGTTATTTTTTTTTTTATAGATAATGTCGTTGACAGGATTCGAACCCGTGACCAATGAGTGTAATTGTCACTTCCATAACCGCTAGGCCAACCATCTTTGACCAGTGGGCACGTTATGGTAGATCGAATTGACTAAAAGGAAGCATGCTATGAAAACAACGAAAGGATCAAAGTTAACTGACCACGTATGGTACACCGTATAGTTTGAGCAATTGCAGAGGACCAATGACAAAAGATAGTCCTGCAAGCAATGCAACCATGGCTGTCCAACAAATGGTTGAGGTAATAACATATTTCCCCTCATTCGGGACAAACAGATCACTTTGTGGATTGAAATGAGAGCCTTTCTTTCCAGGACTTCTACCCCACTGTTATGAAGCGATGAAAGCAGCTCAAATCAGGACAAACGAACCAAATCAAACCAAACATACCCAGTAAATCCCACCCTTGGGCGGGCCTAGAATCAGGACAACAAGTTGAAAATGATTGCCATCCGTATCAAAGGAAAGTAGCTCACCAGGTAGAAAGGATATGCCAGCATGGGGAAAGGCAACTTGAACCTCACAAACTTGGTAATGCTATCTAAACTGTTGTACGTCTTCTGCGGAAGCTGAGATTGATTTCATACAAGGAAAATCAGAAACAAAGAATTCTGCCCTAAAGAGAATTTCGAAACTGCAAGAGGGATTCCCTTCCCTATCCAGGGAGCGGGGGCGTACAGCGGGAAGAGCACAATGGGATTGGTGCTGCATGTGAATTTAACACTTTTACGTGGACCCGCTGACAGGTCAATCCCGCAATACCACGAGGTCACTGCACATTATACAGTGAGTTACCTCACTGTATACTCCCCCAATTCCCCTATCCAAGGTATATGTTAGAAAACTCACAGGGTGCCATGATTCATCATTCTCCACATGTCCATGATTCTGATGATGAGTCCTGTGACTAATTCTCCTGAATTACAAAACAGGAAGAGACAATTATTTAGAAATCTGTGTTTGAGACTGCTCAGAAGATTGAACTGCATACCATCCATGGTAGGGGACTAATATTGAAGAATGAAGCAGATGACCAGCGACACTATTCAGATTAGGATCATTTGAAAAGCTCCCGTGGCCACTGCAGTAATCAGGCAATCATCAAAAACCAGAGCCCCCCTCATCATATTAGCATGAATTACGAAAATTAACCATATAAAATCCCAAACTGAGACATGCATGAAGAGTTAAGTACCAGTCATGACCAAGGACAAAGAGTGCCCAGAACATAGTTCCTTGAGCAATCCAATACAAAGGCCACACAACCCAATTGTTGAAGTAAGCTGCCACGGCAGCCAGTCCAACAACCACAGCCACATCTCTCACCACATAACTCATAGACCTCCATGGATCCTTTACCCAGCAATGCTTGGGAATGGCTGCCCTAATATCGGATAGTTTAAATGGAGGGGGTACCCCTGGGTCAAAGTCTAAACCGCCATTTGCCACACTCTCCTCTACCTTATCCTCTTCCTGCACCCTCAATGGCGAACTCACCTTCAAAGCCCAGTTCCGCCCTACTCGAAGGGATGGGTTTACAGAAGCAGAACCAGTAGGCGAATATGTTCTTGAAATTCCTAAGTTTGATGGTATAGAATTCAAGAAACCTTGGGCGGCCCTTGGTTTAGGGTAAACTCTTGGCAATGGTTTCAGACCACATCCGACCCAGGTGGCCATTTCAGACAATAACACAACCCCCTAAATCAGAACTCGCCCAAAATCACAACTTTATTAAAGGTTGCAGAAGAAAAGTATTGTGTGGACCGAAGGGCTTTGAATAAGAAAAAATGGTATTGCAAGAATCGATTTTTTTTTTAAAAGCAGGAGTGGGCAAGCAGATAACACAACAAGGGATCCCCTCCTCAGGAATAAGTGGATTTATCTTGTGTTTGTTTGCAGTGCTGAAGGTGGCTCAGTTATATACACGCACCTGATTATTGGCCTCTCCTTTTCTCCTTCTCCCCTTTCCCACTCCCGCAGAAATAGATGTCGACACGGAACATGCAATGCAAGCACGACTAATTCGTGTAGAATTGGAAGAGATACATTGCACTATTTGTTCATCTGCTGGTGAGGGATGCTTTTTTTTTACCTACCCCTTTTGTCAGCTCATCCAAAGCTATTAAATAAATGAGTTATATATTAAATTTTAATTATAATTATTAAATTTAAGTATCGGATTATAATCTTAACGCTAATAATTAAAATTATGCACATAACTTTAATACCTAATATTTGATAATCCCGTAAGCTTACTAGTCAATGTGGCCTGTGGGAGACGGAATTCCCATTAAAGTCAAAAGGTTTGGTGATTCACATCGAACTTATTCCATGTAAAGTCATCCATAGTCATGACTCTTCAAACCTAAAGGCTTTCACATCTGACGGCATACGTGTTGTTAGGGTCAGGGGCCCAAATTTATTCGGACCGTATTAATTGTGCCCGATTTTATTTACATCTGGTACGAGGTCATTTTGATTTGTCGCTAAAAATCAAAAACTTGTAAATATATATGTTTTAAATTCAAAAAAAATGGTCGGTACAACTAGGCTCTTTGATTTATTCGTGTATGTGTATTCTTCTTCTGGGATCCAAATTGAGTTTTATCATATCCTAAGCTCGATCTCTAATCAATATCAGAAGTAAACTTCCAATTGGATGTTAATTTTTGTGGAACTTGAATACATAATTATATATTGTCTCGAACGCTGTAGTCTCGAATTGTATAGAATTTTAATTTGAATTGTTGCATTAGAATTATGACAGTTCAGATTAAAAGATTACTTGTATGTCATAATAAGTGACATTTTAATCTAGAATTCTCATGGTTCATATTAAAATTTTGGACCATTTAGAACCTTGAATATTTCCTTATTTTGCACCTCAAAGTTGATTGTCCTTCCTAGAGTGCTGCTATACCGTACGAAAATGAGGCAAGAAAAGTGGAAGAAAAGCATGTGGCAAAATGTAATTCGTTCATGTGATTTTCAACACTTTTTGGCAGTCAATGGTTGCCTCCCACCTCATTTTCGTCCGCTTTTGGTGCATTATCTTTCGTCCGATTTAGAACTTTCGGTCCTTCCTAACACTATATGGCCTTTTTTGGTAAGAATGTTTTTTCGTAAGATCAACTATATGGCCTTCGAATCTTGATTATTTGAATTCTAATCCACCGGTTCAAATTAGAATCCTGGATAATATGTTCGAGACTACATTTATGGTCCCTCGACACAATCCTCCATTGAACTTTTGAGTCCTGGTCATGCTTTTCTCTATTTATCCTTCACTATACCATCCATCTTATTAGATCTGCCTAATCTTTTTTTTTATTATTATCAAACCTCATTTCATCTTCTCTTATCTTGTGCAAATGCTCGGGCATTCGTTATCAATCTAAACACGGTTTTGAGTCTTCTATTACCAAACACTATCCTATGATAGAGCATCTGCCTCACTTTTTTAGCAGCTAAATCCTTATCCCATGCGATTGAAAATGAAATACTAATAAAGTTGGACGGAATGTGTAGGGTTTTACAAGCGATATGTCATTTTCCATTTGTTTTATGGAAGAACAGAATGCTGTTTGAATTGAATTGGTGGGGGACTTTTTTTTTGTAGTTAAATTAGTGGGGGACTAGTTGGACATCAAACGATTGGGGTCAACTATTTCTAAATGCGCATAGGATGCACAAGAAAATCGTGGGTTTCGGGACCGATTCTGTTAGAACCATAAGCCTA
>JAOYMZ010090250.1:0-10853 GCA_025802335.1 Pinguicula primuliflora
GCTGGGGGTGCTGGGGGGTGGGGGTGCGCCATAGCACTTCTCATATATGTTTCACCTTCATTTTAGATCAAGGTAAAAAAAAAATTTATTTCGACTGTCGGAAAGTATCTAAAAGTATAGGGTACCGAATTTGGGTACCGAGGTAACTAAGCATTACTCAAAGTGCAAACTTTTTTAGCAATGCAACTCAGTGCAAACTGATACATGCAAAAAATGTGGCAGAACAGACTTGTATCCTCAATGAAAGATACCAGCATCAAACATATCCCATTTCATAAATTCCCCCCTCAAATCTCAAATCAACAAAAGGGTACGAAGCAAATCAAAACAACCATCACTTGGATTCATAAAAACACAAGATTTTCTCTGCTAAAAGACTCTACTCATACTCCATCTCTGCTTTGTTAGTATCCCTTGGAATCCACCATACTCTCACAGTCCTGTCAAGGCTCCCGCTGTACAACATATATCCACGCCCCATTCCCATCAAAGACGACGCCTTCAAGCATCTAACAGGTCCTTCGTGACCTCTGATCACCATATGCTTCATAACAATCTTCCCATCTCCTCCTCCTCTCTTCCAAACGCTAATGCTCTTATCAGCTGATCCAATGCATAATAACGAATCACCCATCAGACACATACACAAAACAGACATTGTATGTGCTTTGACATCACAGATCCTCTTCCATGTTTCGAGTTCCTCCTTCACCTCCCATCCGATAACATGTCCATTCGAGCCACCACCATATACAAAAATCCCATCTTTGGATACCACCAGTGAGTTCAATGAAACATCTCTATACCCACCTTCCAATATTCCCTTGAGACCATGATGTGTTGTTGTTTTGTTGCTTTTCACCTTCCCCCACGCCTTGATTTTCCCATCACATGAAGCGGAATAGACAATCCCATTACGCGCAACGAGACAATTTATGGCATCGTCATGCGCGTTGATCGATTCCAAGCACTTGAAATCCGACATTCTCCACACTTTCAGAGTCTTGTCCCAAGAACCAGAGTATATGAGATTGTCCGAAAATGAAACCTCCAGGCAGGAAATGCTGTCGGCGTGCTCGATCCACAAACGCTTGTGGTGCCGCCGAGTCTCCACGTAATTGCTCTGAGTCAACAGCTTCAAAAAGTAATCTTTTGAAGTCGGGAGGGTATTGACGAGTTTGAACACATTTTGCGAATCCCTCGTAACCCTCCACACTCTGATTCTTCCGTCCTGATGGGCGGTGAAAACTCTGTTTCCACAAGTGACGATGGCTTTTACAGATCCCTCTCCTTGTCCGAATCTGGCGAACTGCCGCAAATCCGGGTGCTGCCACACCACGATGTCCTTGCCGAGAGATGCCGTGAGGACGAATTCCCCACAGAGGTCCAAGCAGGAAACGGCACCGTCGTGACTGGAGAGAACCGCGAGGGATTTATAGGAAGGAGAATCCCCGGGAACCTTGAAATTGCGATCTTGAGATGGGTATCTGCTGAAATTTTCTGGGCTTTCGTCAGAATCACTGCTTGTGGTGATGCCGTTGGGTGGGGTTGAGCTTGTGGATGAAAACAATGGCGTCAATACTGGAGAATCTTGAAGAACAGGATCAAAGGCGTTGCAGTGCCCGTCAGCAATCATTCTGTTGAGGAACAATCAAAGGCCTTTCTAAAGAAATGATATTTGAAGAGAGAAAAAGACCAGATTTATAGCAACTTTCCAGAAGAAAAAATGGAAGTAAACAATGCCAATGGCAATGGCTCCTTCCAGTCCCTGTATTTAAAATCTCTGAAGCAAAGCATCCGTTATTGGGGAATAATTTGGTAGAGGTGGGTGGGTGTTCACTTGAATAGCATAAATTATAATATGTTAGAGGATTAGAATAGAGGTAGGCATGTTTCAGAAGGTTTCTCGAACAACAATAAGAAAAATGAAATCGGTTTGGTGGATTTGGAATGCAACGGCTACTTTGACGAGGAGAAAGGAAAAGCACAAGAATAAGAAAAAAGAAAGGGTTATTTGGGGCCCATGTTGCTCGCACAAATCTTCACCAATTCACTTTTTATATATGGTGTTAAACTTGAATACGCAAGAATATATATAAATCCTATGCTCACGTGTATTCTGCACAAAAAGCAAAAGTATGAAGCAGTTTGAATTTGCACTCATGTTCCCAGCCAAAATTTGTGCTGTGAGATGAAGGTACTGTCCGTACCTTGAGTGACTCCAAGGTTGGCCATGGCAAATTCGAGTAGTGATATGCGGCACCAAGGGATACCCTTGCGCACCCCCCTTCAAAACGGTCCTTTTTGGTGATATAAATTGTAAAAATGTATGAATCTTATAAATTTATAATTTTAGAATTAATATTACGACGGCTTCGCCGCTGAAAAAATCTAAAACCCTATCCCCTAAACCCAAGAATTAAACCCAATAAACCCTAGGGCTAAACCCAATACACCCTAGGGCTAAACTCAATAAATCCGAGAGCTAAACGGCCAAAAAAAGATCGAAAACGGAAGGAGGTGCGCAGAAATATCCAAAAAAGGGGTGTCTCATATCATTTTCGAGGGAAAATAGGTAATCAATATTCTCCCAGACTCCCCCAGCTGCATCTCTTTCATTTGTCCGTTCTTGTGCCCATTTGTCAAGAATTCATTGGTCGGTCCTATATTCCGACAGTTATTGCAAATCGTTTTCACGATTTCAAACTTCTACTTGGTGACATCTATTTTTAGCAATCTTGAATTAATACTCTCGGATTCCCGGTGTAAAATCTTTTCTTTGTTCGTGTTATAACTTAATAGTGTATCGGCGTGCAGACTGCATACAAATCTCCATGCAGTTGATAGGCAGACTGCCTGAGAGCTCATGTGACTCTCTTCGGCAGCATGCTATTTCTGTCTCTGTAACCATTATACTCCTCTCTCACACCTTGCTTCATCTCTCTTCTCACAACAGCTGGGTTCTTTGGGAGGTTTCCTGGAGCTTGGTTCTGATCGGACAACTCAGGTTATTGGGAGCTCGATCTCACGTATATTGGCGAGATTCGAAGTTTCGTCGCTACTATTTTGTATCCATGTTCTCTCTTTTGAAGGGTTCTTTGCACCTTTTTCATAGCAGCAGAACTCCTTGTTTGCCTAGATGCCCTGTTTTCCGTTTTCTCTGTGTTGAACCAGCAAGAATTTCATGAAAAAAGTAGTCTTTATGCGGTTCGTACAAATGTAGAGGGTCCGTGGAAAGAATCAAGTTTTTTCCTTTCAACAAAAGTTTTTTCTATTGAATGCCCAGTTTTCCTCCATTTTCTCTGTGTTGAACCCGCAAAAATGTCATGAAAACAGTAATCTTTATGTGGTTCGTCCAAATTTAGTAGAGGGTCCTTGGAAAGAATCATTTTTTTTTCTTTCAAGTGCCCTGCTTTTATCTTGGAAAGAATCATATACTGAATGTAGTAGAGGGTCCTTGGAAAGAATCATGTAGTAGAGGGTTCCTCCTGATGTAGTAGAGGGTTCTTGGAAAGAATAGACACTGAATGCCCTTGCTTTTATCTTGCAGATAAAAATATGATTTTGGGTAGATATGTTGATGTATGTTGAAAATGTATGGATTTCATACGAACAATAAATACTTCTGATCTAGTGAAGATGCAGAGGTTTTGTGTGTATTTTCTTATGTGTTTCCACTAAAGGATTTGTCTATATGCCTTGTTTTATTTTTGTATCTGACTGGTTAATTGTGTGTCTAATGTGTAGGTGGCATGTCTGATTATTCAAGTCCTCCCGGCAGTTTGCCACGGCCAAGAACCAGAAATCAGGTCAATGAGTACTTCAAAAAATGTGTTGATGAAGTTTCAGTGGGTAGGAAAGGCAAGAAAGTCAGGAGCAACCTTGATTTTGAGTGTAATAAAAGTGATGATGTCATAACCATCAGCGACAGTGATGAGAGCATCGAAGAGGGGAGGATGAAAAATGGAGATGATGTCTCAAGGAAAGTGTGGCTTCATCCCAGCAAGAGGCTAAAGAAGGATACAAATATGGATTTGCCGGTCGATTCAAGTGTTATAAATGTTGTTGAAGTGAGTGATGATGATGAATATGTGAGTGAAGATGTTTCTACTGATGCCGGAGATTCGCAATATCAATCCGAAAGTTCAGATGAGGCATCATCTCTGTTAGAAACTACTTCAACTGGTGAGGATTCTGATGAATTCTCTGATGATGATGACTATAAACTATCTGAATCATCGCGTTCCAACGATTCAGTTATTTCAGATAGTGAAAGTGAGCAAGATAACGATTGCGAAATTCATGATGCCGAATGTAAGATGGCAAAGAACTCTTCTAATGATTCTCGAGAAAAGAGACCGAATCCAAAGAAAGGAAGCCATATTGAAGGTGATAAAAAATGTAATCCAGGAGCTCATGTCCGAGATGATGAAGATAAGTCTGAATCTCCAAGAGATGAGGGTCACGGCCATGTCAAATGGGTAGCAGAGGGGGATAAGCATTCCCCGAAGAAAGCAACCAAACTCTTCAAGAAAACGTCTGATGCATTTGTAAAGAATCTGTTATCAATGAACTCAGGTAATGATGGAGAATCTCCTCCGGAAGAAGCTTCCATGACTGAGACAAGACTACCATTGAAATTTCGGTTCGAGGAGGAGGAGGAGGAGGAGCCGCCACAAGAGAAAACAGAACTGGAGAAGCACCATGAGTCACTCTACTGCGAAATGGAATTAATGCTAAGGCTTGATGGGTCAGATGAGATCAAATGCAATGAGGTAGATATGTCTTTCTTTTGTGCTGTTGTTATGGTTCCTTCTTGAAGTTAAGATATTTAATGCTGCATATAATTTAATGCTTCTGCTTCAGATGTTAACTTATCTTAACAAGATTAAGGATGAATGCTGCTAGAAGCATGCTTCAGGTTCTGTTTCAGGTTCTTAACAAGTTCATATTTTCAGACAGAAAACAATGATACCACCACTAACCCAACTGCGATTGATAAAAGCCCGGCAGCTTGTTGTCGCCGCGGGGAGCACCAGTTTTACCTTGATGAAGAGATAGGACTCTTGTGCAGATGCTGTCCAGAAGCAGTTGACATAAAGGATATCATGCCTGATTTTGTAAGTTGCCTAGTCTATTTCACTCTGTTCGAGAAGTAGGTCGCCACCTAAATCCTAGGATGTCGTCCTTTGATCATCTGCAGTATAACTTTCTCATTGAATCTTTGGTCTTAATTCAGTACATACCTCCTCCTGATAGAAGAAACAGGAAGGTTTCATTCGACGAATCTTCAAGCACCATCTTTGATCAAATAGATTCTCATGGACCAGTTCATAGATCTCCTGGCTCAGCTACCTGTCGTCCCTCAGGTACTGTGTGGGATTTGGTAGCTGGAGTTGAACAACAACTGTATCCTCACCAGCGAGAAGGCTTTGAATTTATATGGAAAAATATAGCTGGAGACATCAGGCTCGAGAATCTGAAACCATCCCTCTCTGAAGATGGCCGTGGCTGCATCATTTCTCATGCACCAGGAACTGGCAAAACAAGGCTGAGCATCGTTTTTCTTCAATCATTTCTGAAGCAATACCCGGCCTATCGACCCGTGGTCGTAGCTCCTCGTGGCATGCTTCTAACCTGGGAATCTGAATTCAGAAAATGGAACTTTGGTATGCCTTTCTACAACTTGAACAAAAGGGAACTTTCTGACCGTGAGAAGGCATGTGCTTCTAAGCTTATCCCAGATTGTAGTTTCGACATGAATATTATTCGAGCCTTGAGACTCTTCATGTGGAGAAATGGAAGAGGCGTCCTGGGAATCAGCTACAGCCTGTTTGAGATGCTGGCCGGAGAAAATGTGCGAGGAGGAGGGCAGAATGGGGATATCAAGAAGGCACTGCTGGATTGGCCGGACCTCTTAGTTCTTGATGAAGGGCACACCCCGAGGAATGATGAGAGCCTGATATGGAATGCTCTCATGAAAGTCGCCACGAAACGACGAATCATTCTGTCCGGGACACCTTTCCAGAACAATCTCACTGAGCTGCACAACACCCTCAGCCTAGTGAATCCTGAGATTGACAGTGAGCTTGGAGATGAAACTAAGACAAGATATTGCACAAATCGTCGTCAGAAGAGTCGAAAAAAATGGAAGAACTTGACAAGCTCTATCGCCAATAATAAAGATGGCGTGCTAAAGAAACTGAAAGATATGCTTCATCCATTAGTACACGTGCACAGAGGAACTATACTCGACAGAAGTCTACCGGGGCTAAGATGCACTCTTGTCTTCCTGCATCCGACTCGACTGCAGAAGAACATGCTCAAGGAAGCAATCAAAGAACGCGGACACCTCGAAAAAGTTTCCCAGGTGGCCCATATATCCATCCACCCTTCACTAGTGTTGGAAAAACCAAGGTACCATCATCTCATGAGTGAACTAAAAAAGCTTGAAACAGTTATAGATGCTGGAGTAAAGTTACATTTTGTGATAGAACTGATACGGCTAGCTGATGCACTTGATGAGAGGGTATTAGTTTTCAGTCAGTACATTCATCCACTCCAATTTCTCATGAAGCGAATCCGGACCCGTTTTAACTGGTGTGAAGGTAGAGAAGTTCTTTACATGGATGGGAAACTCCATGAGAAGCAACGCCAACATTCTATATCATCCTTCAATGATGCTGCAAGCTCAGCTAAGGTTCTTCTTGCATCGAAAAAGGCTTGTTCTGAAGGTATAAACCTGATAGGTGCTTCAAGAGTCGTCCTGCTGGACACGGTGTGGAATCCTTCAGTAGAGAAGCAAGCCATAAGCCGTGCTTATAGACTTGGACAGAAGAAGATGGTATATGTTTATCATCTCTTCATATCAGGGACAGAAACGGAGGTGAGGCAATATGAACTACAGGTTGGTAAGACACGCATATCAGAACTCATTTTTTCATCTCTGGATGAACAGACGAGCAATGGTGATAAGACACAGGATGCGTGGAACTGGGAAGACAAGCTTTTGGACCCCATGATTGAGCTGCAATCGGTGAGACACATATTCGAAAAGGTCGTTCGACAGGCGAACGAATCCGATTTCATCCGCAAGTTGGGATTGGAGGAACGGTAGTGGAAATGATGATCAAAACCATATGACTCAGTGGAAAATTGTTAGTTTCGTCATGTGTAAAAGGAAATATTATGTTGAAGGTGTAAGTGATATTTGAGGTATGCATTTCAAATTTTCAGTCCAAGTGACGATTCTGCGAGATGCACTGTTATTATAATCCAAAACTGTGTCGATAGAATTTGCAAAGAAGATGGAGTGAAAGTGAGAACTGTCTGGATTCTGAAACTCAAGATTCATTTCCTCATTGTTTGACTTCGGAATAACAATCATATGTGAATCAGTACGTTTTTGTTGTTCCTCCAAACAAAAATGGATCAGTATATTGTTGAGACTGAAATTTGTCTACATAATAAGTGAGTACATATGATTGGCACCTAACTTCATCTCCAGCAAATTGAATTAGTATTTATAGTGTCCGTACATCATCAGCTAAGCCTATGAGAGAAGTGAGCTGCAGCCCTTTCTCGATAAAATTTTTTTGTCGGGGCGGACCTAATTCAAGCCTATTATTTTTTTGGAAAATTTAAAATGGAGCCCGAGCTGTAACACAGGCCCGTCACCCCCTATTGCAGTATTCGTATTTCAGATCATCCAATATCACAATAGTTCAAATATATAAACCTCAAGCAAAATATTGCGAAAAACTGCTATCTCAGAATATCCAATGAATATACCTGTCATTATGTGCAACAAACATCAATAAGTGGCAAACCAAAATGGATGGCCATAAACTTTATGAAATACTGTAACATTAATGCCATGTAACACTTAATTAAGCGTACGGATTAGAGATGTCAAGGCAGAATCATTCTTGAAGTCTTCTCAGCAAAAATAGGTGGTCTTCAACTCCTGGAGTCAGAGTTGCTGCCCCCATGAAGGTGATGAAATATGATATACTATATTTTCTAGTTAAACAATTTATCAAGGAAGCTTGAGTGGTTATCTGTATGCTTTACCATTAATTATCATTTTTAATGGATATTAACATCATAATGATACTACATTCTCTGCTCTACAAAATCTGATTTTATTCCATAAACCTGATATGATTGTTCTTTTCGAGACATGTACTAGCGGAAGAGATGCCGACCAGATTATTTGAAGCATCCAAAAGGGCTTTGAGCACTCATGTAGGATTGAAAGCTCAAGGTTTCTTCGGTGGCATTTGGATCCTTGGTGGAGATTTTTTCTACCTCAATAATTAGTATAGATTGGCAATTTGTCCATATGTATTTTTTTGGGTAGTTAAAGGATTCCACTAAATATGTCCATATGTATTTATGTTATGACGATATGATTAGCTTTAATCTAACGTCAATATATCCAAGATTCACAAATCACTTTGGCACCATCCTTTCCTTGATTGCAGGTTCTACCACACTCCATTGTCTTGCAGCGAGTGATTTCAATTCATTTCTGCACAGGGAGAACAAAATCAGCGATAGACCAATTGCGGGCTGCCCAAATTTCAAGCGATGGGTCATGGGTGGATCATTCCGATTTGATTCCTCTTAGTTTCACAAGTTCTAAATACACGAGGGTTAGGGGAAGATGTTATGAACGGATTGATTGGGCGTTCGCAAATGAGGCATTCCGCTCCATTTTCCCACTCAGTGGAGTTAAACATCGTCCTAGAGTCTCATCAGATCACACTCCCTTAAGCGTCTCTATCAAAGACAAGAGGACGATTAACTCTTCAACGACATTCTTTCGGTACTATAAAGCATGGGAGGCACAACGGGAGTGGTCCAAGTGGTTGGCTCAACATTGTAGGCGGGACCTGGATTTAGTAGAAGCTCTATCTTTCTTGACCGACCAATCCATCGAATGGAAGTGTAACATTTTCGGAAACATCTGCAAGCAAAAAAGGAAACTCTATAACAGAAATTCAGGATTACAGAAGTGCCTAGCCAGATGCCCTTCCCAGTAACTTAGGTCCTTGGAAACTAAGCTATAAGCTAAAGACGAAGTTGGGGAAGAGTTAATCAAAAGGCAATCAACTCATTGTCAATGGATCAAGTTTGGAGATAGATGCACTAACTATTTTCATTTGCTACATAAGTCTAGTCACAGAGGGAACTCTGCTAAATGTCTTAAGTTATCTGATGGGAATTGGTGTTTTGATCGTGTGACGCTTGTCCCCAGATCCTGCCTAAGGGCGGAATTTACTGGGTATGTTTGGTTTGGTTTGGTTTATCGTGTGACGCTTGTGCAAGAATTCTCACCCTACTATTCTCGAATCTTTGATGCCTTAAGTGTTCATGGGAGTAGTTTGCTACCTATATTTCTGATCAAGGGATATTTACCGCCCTTATCTACATCTCAAGTTAATGTCCTTAGCTGCCCTATAGGTGATGGAAAGCGCTATTTGATATGGACCCCGATAAAGCATCTGGCCTGAATGGTTTTTCCAGGAGTTTTTCCATCATTTCTATCTCTCTTTTATCCTTTGTTAAGCAGGTCTTCGAGGAAGGGCGGGTCCCAGGGACTGATATCTCTACTCCCGAAAGTTTCACCCCCAGAGAGCTTTGATCACTTTCAACCTATTAGTCTTATTAATATTTGTGTGAAAGTCGTTACTGAATTCGTTGCTAATAAGTTGACACTTATCATGCAGCATCTTATCTCTCCTAACCAATCTAGTTTTATTCAATGAGATACTTCATGAAGAACATTATTATAGCTAGGAAGCTCTTCATACGATGCAAATATGCAAAAGAAGAAAGGTTTTATCGTAGTGAAGATCAACCTTACCAAAGTCTTCAATAAGATGAAATGGAACTTCATTGACGAAACTCTCCTTGACATGCCATTTCGTCCTATCTTAACATTGTCATTATATCTTCCTTGAAAACCAGTACCACTCAGGTTTTATGGGATGGGCTCAGGGGTTCTGAGATCTCACCCAGGAGTTCGTCAGGGTAATCTCATCTCTCCCTATATTTTTTTCTTTGTATGGAGAGACTCAGTCAAACCATCAACTTAACTGTGAATGAAGGACTTTGGAAGCCCCCTCACAATTGGGAAGAGTCATTTTTCTCTTTCTCATCTTATGTTCACTGATTCAATTTTATTTGCAGAGGCCACATGTACACAAGCAAGAGTTATCAAGAAAGTGTTGCAACTATTTTCTTCTTCCTGGGGCAAACGGTCAATGAGGGCAAATATGTTCTTTGGGTATCACTGAGCTTCTCACTGGCCAGGATATAGGAAGTGGAGTCCATCCTTGATATATCAAAGATGGATAGATGTTCAAATGGGGCTACCAGAGTCTCGGTGGTATTCCACAACTCAAGACACTCCTTCCGAGATGATGAGGCAGCACTTCGAGAGAACTATGAAAATTGGGTTCTCAACACATGACAATAGAATGGAGACCTGACGTTAGGGTTGTGGGAATCTCCTTATTTATAGGAGTAGACATGGGCCAATATGGGTCAAAACCCATTTAATGGAATAATTATCTAAATTACCATTAAACACATTAATTATAATTTAATCCTTAATTACATTGTGCCATAATTACGTTAATGTCCAACAGCTCCCACTCGGCTACATAAGTCGTACTGTTTAACGTAATAACGTATTTATCTTACGGCTCCCACTCGGATACACAAGCCGCATCCTAACAGCTCCCACTCAGCTACACAAGCTGCAACGGGTTGTTCAAACTTTCTCTCGATGCTTCATACGAGTAATGAGTTGTGCGACCAATATAAGTAACACGTAACATCAT